>JAMZAV010000829.1:0-223114 GCA_024449915.1 Sweltsa coloradensis | reverse complement strand
ACTCTTAAAACATAAAAGTTTTGCACTGTTGCACTTACAATGTCTTGGTGAAGCCATCATATGTGGCACTATACCCAATCCTGTATACCTACATCAACATTTTGCGTGACTTCAAAGTCTGGGTGAGCCACACAAAATAATGCACTTGTTTTGTGCATCTGAAGTTGCACTTGTGCCAAGCATTTTTTTAGTTATATTGCCATCTTTCGATATATGGTTACACATATTTTTTACACTAGTTGGGAATTTCACCTCCATAACAAAGTTTTCTGTTATTGCATCAGGAGACGCACCACAATGTCTTTTTGTATGAATAAACCTGCTTTTACACATTTAATATTTTCTTTTTTTTCAACAACCCGGAGGACTTGTTCTTCTAAATCTTTCCCCCTTTTCATTGCAAGTGTTTCAGGTGTTTCAACCATCTATATGCGGTAAATTTGTGCTGTTGCCCTTTATAAAACCACCTTCAGTCATTTTACCAATTTAATACGGTTGTGAGGTAATAACACGGCCTTAGACGTGAATGAGCGTTCAGCCAATACGAAACCCTCACTTGCCTGACCACTGTTTACTATCAGGCTGCGTCACAGAGGCCGCCGGCCAATCAGCGCACGTTTCTTGGAGGCAAGACGAAATTCAAATAAATGTGATATTCAGATCACTGTAAAAACCATTCAAATAGGGTTTTTTGAAAAATTTCTTTTGCAAATGCAATTGTTGTACATCACGCCATAAAATGAAGTGCTTGGTTCACACAAAAAAATTGTATGCAAGTTGCCTATTGGGCATTGAAATTAATATTTTTGTGTTAACGTATAATTAGCACCATGACAGAGAAAATATTATTATCGTAAGTGCCTAGCTAGTTCTAAAAATGTTAGCTTTATATGGCCTAAATATTCGTTTATGTGTAATACGGGTTCATTTTGCCAAAGAGTAGTGATTGCAGTGCTATTTTTATGACGAAATGATGCCTGTACCTTGAGTTTATATACCTACTGAAATTGAAGATTTTTTATAACGAAATGAGAACTTTTTATATGTTATTTCTAAAGGTCCCTAATGATCGGTAATCGGATCGGCAAATTTCACGAATCTGCCCACCTCTACTTCACTTCACACAACTACTACTTGATATGTAATATACTTTGAGCATGGTTTGCTGCGTGGCAAGTCTGAAATTACACAAATAAATCTATCCGTCTATGTTTAATTCCATACTAAGGTTTACCGACCCTCCGAACACATGCGTACTCACAATGTCTAGGAAGTAGTCTACGTGCGGCCGCTTGTGCACGAAGAAGCGCACGGGGTGACGGTCTATCGTGACCTTGAGCACAAAGTCTGGCGGAGTGCCTGGCTTCACTGTCTGTCTGACAACGCCGTCGTGATGGGAGTGTATCAGCGTCTCGTCGAGATCTAGTACCAACACCTTACGCTTCACAATACCTACGGAACACACCAACACATTTAGTTACAAGTAGGCATGCACTCGATAATCGATAATCATAAGTCATTATCAAAAATCGAATATCAATAATTGGTTGAAAACGGCCCGAAACTTGTATTTCGTATTTCCCGCTTGGGCAGACAGAGATAGGTCACAAGGTGTCTTACTCGAGATTTATGTTTGGGAGCAAACATAGCCGGTAGCGGGAGGCAAAAACAAAGACAATTAACACAGACAGGGCAAGGAAGCGAGTGGCATGAATTGTATTGTTTTGAATTTCATTTACCACATTTGAGAGTCCATGTGTTCAGAACAAGCTTGAATTTGTTATTGGTAATTTATCGATATTATCGATTCGATAATGACATTACCTACTATTTCAATAATTAATAACTAAAAAAGTATCGATATGCACCCCTAGTTACAGGTATCTAGGCCTATGTATAAATAAGTAAGTAGGCCTAGGCCTAAATAAATAAATTCATATTTAGAGTCACATTTATATAGCTGATTTTCAATGGGGACATTAAATTTAAAGCAGACCAAGACAACCCCGTTGGCATTAATACCATCGGCGAGCAAACAATACCAAACTAGAAAAATAAAAATAAAACCACTAGGTTATTATAAAGGCCAAAGAAGCTGGACATGATTCCACCTGCAGACATCGCCAGAATCAACCAGGCTAATTTGGAACAACCTGAGAATGTATTGTGCCTCATTGATAGAGCGGCTCCAAAGTCACCGTTTACACATTCCTAAATCAAGAATTTACGGACTTTGTCTACATAAGAAGTAAAACAAATCCTGCTTATAGCAGGATTCAAACCCAGGACCTTCTACATTGGAAGCAGAGACGCTAACCACAAGACTAACGAACCACTCAAAGACCATACTGAGGTAGGTCTAGCACAATGCATGGGACTGATTCTGGAGATAGCCTGTTCGATTGCCGCCAAAGACAAACCTGATTGAAAGTTTATACAAAGGATTTTTTCAGTCATTCATAGGGATTGAGTCTAACAGCATGTAGGACATTCCCTTTACAACTAGCAATACAGCCCAATGAGATACCTATCAGGAGTCAGTCACCTGAAGAAGGTCACATTGGTAAAACTGACGTGTAGGTAGGTACGTACCCAACAGCGGGCCCGCATGCCTACCAAAGTTTAAGTACAGTAGGCCCAATTGTCACGTATTCGGATGTTTAGTATCCAAATACTGGTTTATTCATTGATTATGGCAGGCATTACATCACTATGTGATGTTGCAATCTATGACAGGAAGGAAGCATGGTTAAAGTCGGGTTAATGTCTGGCTTGTCACCGCTTGACGCAATTAGGAAGACGAAGAGGCTGATTGAGTGAAGTACCGCCAGCAGGATGGCGCAAGTCACAGGGGATTTCGGATCGGTGGAACTCAAGAATGATGATAATTGCATCTTTTGTAACACTTACAAATTGCTTCAAACTAGCCTCTCTCATGGGGTATTAGACTCAGGAGTGCTAACCGGGCGGAAGAGACTGCGAGTTTTTGACGCACAAGGAGAGGCTTCGAGAGCTTGTGGATTGGCCAAGGAAGTACACGGGTCATTCCATGTCAAATCAACCAAGCCGAGCCTGAAATAAAACTTGACCATCTCCGATTTTCGAGTAACGCCCCGGTCAAAAACTCAAATTTGGCGACGCCGAGCGGCGTACCGTAATTGGTAAGTTTTAAACCGTTGGACGTAAAAGGCTAATTTTTTTTTTTCAATTAAAGAGCATTTTATTGGCAATTTAATTTATATGTATTTGAATGCATTCCTAATTGTGAAACCATGTAAAAAATCAAAATTTGTTTTAAAACCTACCCTATGAGAAAAAGTATCTCCGAAGAAAAAAAAAAACGTGTTTTTGTTTAGATGTTTTTTACATGCCCAAAAAAATTTGGGGTGGGATGGCATTGGGATCATGAAATATCACAGGGTCATGCACCAAATGTGTATAATGTGTCAGTTTTTACCTTCAGTTTTTATTTTTCAAAGAAATTAAGTGCGGCAAATTTGAATTTCACTACAAATGGAAGGTAAAAACTGACACATTTTACACATTTGGTGCATGACCCTGTGATATATCATGATCCCAATGCCATCCCATCCCAAATTTTTTTGGGCATGTAAAAAACATCTAAACAAAAACACGTTTTTTTTTTTCCGGAGATACTTTTTCTCGTAGGGTAGGTTTTAAAACAAATTTCGATTTTTTACATGGTTTCACAATTAGGTATGCATTCAAATACATATAAATTAAATTGCCAATAAAAAGCTCTTAAATTTAAAAAAAAATAGCCTTTTATGTCCAACGGTTCAAAACTTACGAATTCAGGTACGCCGCTCGGCGTCGCTAAATTTGAGTTTTTGAGCGGGGCGTTACAGGTACTCGAAAACTAAGGGCGTCAGAAATACAAAATTTTCCACGTTCAATATACATGTTAGTAAGAGTAAATTTGGCAAGTTTCATCAAAATCGGAGATGGTCATGGAAATGGCCTGGTTGATTTGACATGGAATTACCCACACGTGGTACCTACACGGGACGTTCGCAAAGTGCAACTCTGGCAACTGACGGGGAGTCGGGCACGAGAGGCGAATCCAAGTGACTAGGTAGGGCTACACTTCAAGAGCGAGTCTAGTGCCAGAAAGGAAATAAGCGAATAACCACAGTGGAGTGCCCGTCCCAGGAATAGGACCGAGGAACTAGCCAATCAAGAGGTAAAGCCTGGAGCCGAGCCGCCAACACGAGGGGTCCGTCTTGTAACGTCTCCACCGTACCAGGGTGAAAGGGGAAAGCCATGAGGTCACTATAATTAAATGTCTAAGAGTCGGGGAGATGAACCCACATTCTACCGCAAGTAATGCACGGGTTTGCCGATCACCAGAATAGGTTGTTTTCCATTTAATACAGTGTGCCACTTAAGATGAATCCATGTGTCTACTTGTGTATCACCCTAAGCTTATTACCACATCCTAGAATCCCAATTGCAGCAACACTCGGTCAATAGATAAGGGTTGAAGTAATAACCATCAACTAGGCTACGCCCATGATCCAATGATATTCTTCCTTACCCAGGTCTGGCATTCCGGTGAACGCGTTTGCGTCCAGTCCGCGCATGACGTTATCCCGATCATCCCCCCAAGCCGGCTACCGCTCAGCGCGTGATAAAATCCCGCAATCGTAAACTAATTTCCAAATAACTATTCATTGTCCGAACTAAAAACTTTCTTGCTTTTTGTTACTATGTACATACTGTTCAGGAATTATGTGGGTAGATAGTTTTATGGGCTGATTGTAGTTAATTACTTATATTAGCCGTAATATGATGCATAGGGCCTACTCACAAGTGTTACTGTGATACACTTTTGGGATAGTTAAAGTGTATAAATTATAACAAGTAAAGAAATCCGAGCGTGATTTTTTCGTTATTTATGTTTTAAACCTTCCAACCCGAGATTTAACACAGGTTTAAATTATTGTTGTAGTGCAGACGAATTATCTGATACTGAAATATAGGATTACAAATCTAATAAAACCTGTTACCACGCAATTATTTATTGCGTAAAAGATTACACATTGTAGACTAATACAGACAATCGAAATAATAATCAAATAGTAATCGAAATAGCTAGATCAAATGGACAAATAATGCACAACCGTTTTTACCAAAATTATATTAGAATGTAATTAGACGCGGGAATAAAAGGGTCCTTGATTGTAATTAATTTCTAGATCAACTTTACATCTCCCTCAGCTAAAACATTATGTAATAAATACGCGTACTTCGAAATAATTAAATCAAACATTTCAGCACTTACAAAATGTGCGTTTCCTTCGGCATGTTCTTTGGGTAGACTATATCTTCAATTGTTTTATTTTATTCGGATGCATATTTGCGTAAGTGAAAATATGTTGATATTTTTCTGTCAATGTAAGGCTTTTGATTGACTTAAAAAAAATTATTAGCGACGTAAAGCAAGGCCCAGGATGCACATTCGCGTGAGTGAAAATATGTTGATATTTTTAAAATTTTTTAAAAAAAATATTAGCGACGTAAAGCAAGGCCCAGTTCCTACAACCGTGTTTTATTCTTTAGAAATTGTTTTAGTTTGATTGGTCGTCCTAAGAATTATAATCAATGGAATTATTAACGTCTGATTGGTCCATCATAAGAATTATGTTTTCGCTATTTAACACGTAAGTCCTATCCCCTTTTAAGAAAACTAATTAGTGGGAACAAGCCCAAATGTATCATCGAGGGTCTATAACTTATACACAATAAAATTATCATTTGCGACACGACAACTGCGACATGAAGAGAATTTCATTCAAGCAAATATATGTTTGACACAAAATTGAGCGAACTTTTCACGAGCAAGATAATATCTGGACCAGGGTCACGACACTGTTCCACCAAGACTACTGATTACACACTGCTCCGAGATATCTTGATGAGATGGGGCACTTGAATCTGTTATGATTTGGAAGTTGAATGTATATGCAAGTTTAGATATTGCTCTAATGAAAACCATTCCAGTTAATTGCTAATGGAAAAATGTCCTTAGCTGTCACTACTCACTAGTACTAGCACAGTATCAATGAACAATAATGTTCGTATACTGAAAACCCAGTCGCGATCCATTAAATAACTTGAGAAATACAGAGTGGAGCAATGAACACGTGTGGCGTTATACGGCCGGGCGCTATCTGATTCACATGAACGAGATCGGGCTGACGTCACACTCGTGGCGGAGATGCGCAGTGTCATACCTAGCCACACAGAGATATCCTTGTACCATGGGCTACGCCCCCCCTGACAGCCACCCCGGCACTAACATCTATTCGAGGAGCTACAACCTTTATCGCTGACAGTATTTCAGGTTACTAAATTGCATTCCCTTGATTCTTACATAGGCTAGGCCTATTTTCTAGATTGTGAAGCATATTTTCTTAAGCTGAAAATTTGACTGGCTAGGAACAGTAGCCCTATGAAGTCAAATAAGAAACAGACTATTCATCATGAATGAATGTCATCGATGACCCAGGCTTTTCTATTAGGGGTCTGTGCCCCCCCTCCCCCCCACCCCAATAATTAAAAGTTTGATTATAGATTTGATTTGTAAGTTTAGTTTTCTGGAGGAAGGAAAATGTTGAAATTACAAAAATATTATCAATTTTCTTAACTTGTGTAGACTATGTTTCTTTGACTTTTCTAGCCTTTAATTCAAGTGATTTACATTTTACAATGAATGAGAACGGCTATAAATGCTTGAACTATTGCAGGCCCATCAAATGGAATGGAATACATATCAACAATAAGCCCTACCAGTGACCTAGGCTAGGACAGAGGGCCTTCACGTATTTAAATACATTTTACAAACTAAAAACTAGGGTTTGCGAACCTTAAATTTATCTTCGAACCCAACCTCGAATCTTAAAAAACTCAACTGTTAACAGAAAATTAATGCCCAAAAATTGTCCATTATTATTTTCAATAGAAAAAAATGTTTTTCCGGTGAAAATTCCTCCAAATTTGCACTAGTATTATATTCACCGATTAGGTAGGTACACTTTATTACGCACTCTAAATCTTAAATTTCAGAGTCAATAAAGAAGTTTCACCCTTGGAAACTTCACTATCAACTCTGCTACTGATTGAATTGCAGTCTTAGCTGACAAGAGCGTGCCACCTAATAACTCTTTCCGACCAATCTTGACGCTCGAAAGTTGCTCTGGCGTCAGAACAAACAACTGACCATCAATCAAATCAATGTCCAAAATACATCGTAGAAGCTGTTAAATCATTAGACTTTGCAAAGTAGACTACAATTTAAAAATTGAAAGTGCTTCAATGGAATATTCTATCCCATATTCTTTCATCAGGATTGTTGATCAGAAATATTAGTGATAAAGATGCACCCAAACCAATAAATATTTCATTCGCCGCCGTTCGTACGAGAGGCCTAGGGCCTAGACCTCAGCAAGATGTGTGCTCTAAAAGTGAAAATACATCAACGTAATTTACAAAAGTTTTGATTTAAGGCTATTGTACCACCTCTGGCCGATAATTTGAAAGTCGAAGAAACATGTCTGAAAAGTTTGCTGAATGAAAGAAGGCCTTTAAGATAACAGAAAAAAATTGTGAATTTTTTGGGGTGGGACATAACCTCATTTTTGGAAATTATATTTAGATTTTTGGACAAAAGTGTAATATACAAGACTAGTTCAAAATTAAGTTTTGAGAATCGGTTTTCTGGACATAGTTTCTTAACACCTTTAGCTATAACTTGACTATAGCTAAAATAGTTTTCTGAAAATAACAGTTGGTATACAAATTTTTTGTCAAACGGTACATATACGAGTTTTATACCGTTTGACAAAAAAATTCGTACACCAACTGTACACAAATTTTTTGTCAAACGGTACATATACGAGTTTTATACCGTTTGACAAAAAAATTCGTACACCAACTGTTATTTTATTTTCAGAAAACTATTTTAGCTATAGTCAAGTTATAGCTAATGGTGTTTAGAAACTATGTCCAGAAAAGAAAACCAATTCTTAAAAATTAAATTTGAACTAGTCTTGTATATTACACTTTTGTCCAAAAATCTAAATATAATTTCCAAAAGTGAGGTTATGCCCGCCCAAAAAATTCACAATTTTTTTTCTGTTATTTTAAAGGCCTTCTTTCATTCAGCAAACTTTTCAGACAGGTTTCTTCGACTTTCAAATTATCGGCCAGAGGTGGTACAATAGCCTTAAGGTGTTGTGTAGACAAATTTATAGTCAAATTGTCACAAGTGACTTGATTTTTTAAAAAAACAACCTCATTTTTTTCTCTTACCGAAAACTTTTAAAAGGGGTTTGGTTCGAACAATTTTCAAACCGGTTCGCACTTCGCACAACCCTTCTAAAAATTCAAACAATGTACAAAAATAGGAACAACTTTTTGGTGAAAATACTTAGTGAAATACTTGATGAAAAAAAACACAAGTTAACCCTTTCCACTCAAATTATTTAACAATTAGGCTATTTAGAAATGATTACGCAACTTTTTTTTTATCAATGTGAAGTGCCGTAGGCTAGCCTATAGTGTGCAGAAACAGAGATGCTGCTCGACAGATGACAAACATGTGGGAAGGGTTTAAACAAAAACTTGTTGAAATGAGATGAAGAACATACCTAGTTAGGATTTACAATTTAGATGGTAAAACAATATTTAATACAATTCGGAAATTAATGTGGAATGTGGGATGTGGGATGTGGAATGTGGAACCCTGGTCGGGATGGACATTTTTAATTTCTGAATTGTATATATAGGCCTAATATTATCAATTCTAACTACGGGAGTGTTTCTCGAATATCCAAGTCGAGAAATAGTAAAACAAATCAAAGAAATATTTCATGCAAACAGAGTTTTATTTAACCCAAGTCTTCCACTTTCCTTGTTGACGTGGGCAACTGGACCACCTAAGGGGTAACGGGAGTGTTTCCAGAGGAAAAAATCGAGAAATAAACCAATGATAATTACATTTGAGTCCAATTGTAATTTAATAAAACAACATGTTTGAGAACTCAATCAAAGTTGTCAACTTACTGAGTCGGTGCCTGGAGAGTGGCGACAATGGGAAGATCTCATACTTGACTGGTTGATGCTGAGCAACCTGAAAGAGTAAACATCACAGTTAGGTAGGGCTACTGAGAATTGTTAATATATACAACCATAGGACTACTTGGGGAAGCAACTGTTTAAAGCAGTGATTCAAAGCCGGTGTGCCGCGGAGGTGTACGTAGTGTGCCGCGAAATATTAGCCAAATCGTAGGAATTTAACCCTGTCCTGCTTTGTCTGCATTTAACCCTAACATAGTAGAAAAAGCTGTTGATTATTTTAAACGCCTTATTAACGACCAATCCAAACAGGCAAAAAAGTTTGGCAAGAATTTATTTATTTATTTATATCATGCATATTACAACAGAGTACAAATACTCCACAAGTGTAAATCATAGCATAGCCCATAGATACTACTATACCCTCCCCCTTAGATGTGCCACTCTCTATGGGCGAAATAAAGAACTCTTTGGAGGCCATTTTGAATCAGTGCAACCGTTGAGTGACTAATATATAGCTAGAGTCGTAACGGCCTATGCTGAGTGTCTACGGAAAATTTGCCTCCGCTCATGTAGTACATTGCCAACATGCTAGGCAGCGTGTCCGACAGCTCGAGCGAAGCTACAGCTACCTAGCAGCAATCGGAGTAACTTCGTAGGCCCCTAGTGGAGAACCGGATGTCAATTTAAATTAGAACGCGCGGAAATATTTTAACATAAGATACATTGATACAAGCATTTCGTTTGTAGGTTTCGCGATTAATATTATTATACATACAAATAAACTTGTTTTCGAGTGTAAAATACAAATGAATATGTCATATATTGTTTGTTTTATATATTTTAACATAAAATATTATGTATTTATATTTGAAACTTCTAAAAGTTTAAATTCTCTAAACTGTCATGGTAATAAAGTTATTTTGCAGCTGCATGGTATTGTTCTAGGAAGGCCATGCTTATAAGGAAGTGTATTAAAAGGAAATATACTAGGAAGCTTCGCAAACGCTTTTTCAGGCGCGTTGTTGGATGAGCGTAATTTTTTTAACGAAAAAAGCGTAAAATTGCGATTTTCATAAGAAATTATTTTTTAATTGCGCTCAAATTTCACACCAATATATATATTTATAAAATAAAGGTTCTGTATAAAAATCATTACAATTGGATAAAGCATGTATGTGTTATAAGTCGAAGAAAGTTTTAAAAAACAAAAAAAAACACGTAAATTTAGAGAATTTTAAACTTTTAGAAGTTTCAAATATAAATACATAATATTTAATGTTAAAATATATAAAACAAACAATATATGACATATTCATTTGTATTTTACACTCGAAAACAAGTTTATTTGTATGTATAATAATATTAATCGCAAAACCTACAAACGAAATGCTTGTATCAATGTATCTTATGTTAAAATATTTCCGCGCGATCTAATTTAAATTGACATCCGGTTCTCCACTAGGGCCTACGAAGTTACTCCGATTGCTGCTAGGTAGCTGTAGCTTCGCTCGAGCTGTCGGGCACGCTGCCTAGCATGTCGGCAATGTACTACATGAGCGGAGGAAAATTTTTCCGTAGACACTCAGCATAGGCCGTTACGACTCTAGCTATATATTAGTCACTCAACGGTGCAACGCCTAGCGGCTGGCCTGAGAACTTATTGAGGATAGGCGGTATATGCAGTGACCTACTATTTCTACTTAGGTAAATGCAGTCACCTACTATTTCTACTAAATATTCCTTGGAATAAAATGTCGCTACAAAAATAGAACACATGTTTTGGTTACATATTTTATTACAAATAGCAATTTAAATACACACACACAAAATTAAAATAATTACATAATCAACGAATCACGTAGAAATGACAAAATGCCTGCTTGTTGGCTTGTAGTGGGGAGGTCTTCCATCGTCTTGAGCTTTGAAAATGAAGCAAAATGCACTGCAGCAACCATGCAGTCTTTTTCAACATCTGATTGAAGAATCACGAGCCGTTTTTTTCTGAGGTGCTCTCGAGTATAATTGCGAAGTTTATTGTGAATCTTCTGCCAGCAATCTTTGACGATCTTGCTTCTTTTCTTGCTTGCTACGATCGGCAGAGGTGTTGTGGGTATAGGCTAGGAGGCTAGGCCTAGCCTAGGCCTACGACGGGCTCGGCCACAAAATGAATTTACACAGCGCATATACCTAACAATTACTCGTCCTTAGCACTTTATCACCTTTTGTGGTCACTAAAATCACTTTCTATATTGGTTGGGCTGTAGGCCTACATTGCAACGTTTAAAACCAAATATTATGTCTTGAAACTTAAACTTTCAAATGAAGTTGTGCGCGCCATGTGACTTTCACGTGCGTTTCTAAGACTTTTGTTTTGTCAATATTTTGAACTTGACTAATCGATCAGTCGACGATAAGTCGATAAGTCGTAAAAAAATAAGCGACAATGACACTCTGGTGCCTGGCCTGAGAACTATACTAGACTCGAAACAGTTGAAGGCACACTGCCACACTATTTACCATTGCACTTTCAGCACCCTGGCATAGCCTATGGATAGAAAACATAAACTTATAGACATTAAAATATACAATATGCACAAAATAAAACATGTAACTCTGTAAACATATTTGAAATACTCAATTTAAATGTAAAACTATCAAAATTATTAGGTAACAACGAAAATTAAATAACAGATATTCTTGAAAGAAAAGAAATGAAAAATGCATATGAAAGAAGAGACTAATGGAAATAAGCTAGTGAGTAAATTATAATGTTAATATCCTAAAGCTTGAGTGATCACAGATTTAAATTTAAAAATATTTTGTGAGTAGAGATCAATGTCTGTTCCTTCAAGAGGTTTTAACATATTAAATGAATGCTGCAATCTGTTGATGCATGAATTGTTATGGAGGTCGAGATGATTTAGAGCTGGTTGAAAAGTTTTATGATGGCGTGTATGTTTGGGAGGTATGTGAAAATTTAATTTTCCAAGAATTGAACTAGTGTTTGTTAAATTATTTACAATTTTGTAAAGGTAAACCATGTCAGAATAGTTCCTTCGGTTTTCTAACGTCATTAGGTTAGCATCTTTACAAAGTTGTGCATAATCTACTCTATGATACCGAGTGTTACATTTCATGCATTGATGTTTTATGAAACACTGACACCCTTTCTACATTCTGAATTTTGGTGATTTGATATGGGTTCCAAATAGAGCTAGCATAATCTAAATGAGGCCTAACAAGAGAGAGGTACAACTTCCTCATTGTGGTTTTGGAGAATTCTTTAGAGCAGTTTTGTCTTAAAAAACCAAGCAACCTAAATGATTTTGGAATAATGTTAGAAAGGTGATTCTGGAATGATAGATCGAGAGATATGATGACACCTATTTTTAATCCTTGACTTTAGTGACTCTTTCCAAAATCTGATCATTGAGAGTGTAGATATGAAATTTAACATGTTTCGTTTTTGTAGTAAACGTAATGACTGCACATTTAGATACATTAAGATTAAGCTTCCATGTTCTGCACCATTCTGCAAGCGCGTCCAGATCTGACTGCAGGCAGGCACGGTCAGCATCTCTTCGTATCGGACAATATATCTTAAGATCATCAGCAAACATTAAACAGCTCGATGACATGAAACAAGACGGTATGTCATTCACAAACAGGGTAAAGAGTAGTGGACCCAAAATTGAACCTTGCGGCACTCCAGATGTTACGCTTTCAGAAGATGATCTTGTTGTATCAATGACAACTAACTGAGTTCGTCCAGTAAGGTAGCTTTCAAGTAATTGATGAATTTTACCGGTAATTCCATAGGATTTTAATTTAAATAGGAGAAGATCGTGATCAACACTGTCAAAAGCTTTACTGAAGTCCGTGTAAACAGCATCAACTTGAACACCTGAGTTTAAGGACTTTGCAATTATCGTGGGTGAATTCAGTAAGATTAGTAACCGTTGATTTCCTTTTCACAAATCCATGCTGACTTGGTGATATGTAGTCTGCCACGTGATTATTTAATCTTTTAGAGATGATACCTTCAAAAACTTTTGAAAATATGGCTAATAACGAAATAGGCCGATAATTAGTCACTGAGTTTTTTCTTCCTTTCTTTAGAACGGGTGTAACGTTGGCATGTTTCCATCGAGAGGGATAAGTTCAACGAGTCAACAGATGGAACTGGCAAAGCTCATCTTCTCACTTATGTTAGGTTTGTCGATAACAAGAGAATACTAGAACAATATTTGTTTTGTCGTGAGTTACAAGAAAACACAGCGGGTGAGGATGTGATTGAATGTGTTTCCAAATATTTTGAGGAAAACATGTTGGAGTGATCGTCCTGTACTTTGATTTGTACTGACGGTGCACCCTCAATGACAAACAAAATGAAAGGCTTTGTTGCGCAAGCGAAACTTCGCAACCCAAAGTTGATCACAACACATTGTTTTTTGCATTGCGAAGCACTTGTTTCGAAGACCATCGGGGATGAACTCAAATCAGTCCTTGATCAAGTTGTAAAAATGATTAACTATATCAAGGGAAGGCCACTCAAATCACATTTATTTTCCAAAATGTGTGAATCGATGGGGTGGGAGGGGGGGGGGGGGGGGCATCCAGAAATGGAAGTGTGCAAATGATTTTTTTTTGTCTATTTGATAACACGATTCCGGCTAAACCGGTAGGCCTACTCCAATTGCAATGAAATTTTCTGGAGGCCTTCGAAATCTCTGAACTTAGAACTGCCTTTTTCGTTTAAAAAAAATTACATCATCCAACAACGCGCCTGAAAAAGCGTTTGCGAAACTTCCTAGAAGTGTACATTAACAAATATCTTGCTGTTATGCATGGTTGTGTATTAGCCTACTAGAGTTCACAAGCAATGCCAAATGCTATTTTTATGGATTCTCTTCCAATGCACTGAACTCGCTTCTCGCGTTTCACTTGTGGTAGCCTATTGACTTCTACTGTAAAGGCAGCGAGTTCTTGTAAACAAGTGCAAGCCTACTAACCAGGGTAAAGCGAGTTAATCATCTACCACAGCAGTTTGTTTAACTTATGTAGGTACCCCTACTACAGTACCGAGTATCAACCATTTACTAAACTAATTACTAGAACTTACTAAAAACCTTTAATAATGCGGTTTAAATGTTTGAGAAATGTAACTAGATCCCATCGTTTTTACCCCACATTTACAACACTTCATAAACTCCAAAATGTAATGAATTTACATCGTTAGGGCCTCCTGGGCTACAAGATATTAAAAGTGAAATTTTGAAACACATTACAAAAAATTCTTAGGTAGGGGATAATTGCTTAGTTTTGAATGACATTTAGGAAGTGCAGCACATAGCTGGTTAATGTAGGTAGGTCTAAAAGGTGATGGTGACTCTGCGGGTTGAAGGAAGGTGGGGTCTCCTTGGGAAGGTTGACTCCAGCAATGATCCAAGAAGTGACCATTCTGGATCAAATAACTAGGGAACAGGTATCTTGGGTCAATGTTGGAAACAACTCTACCTAAAACAAACAAAGAGAGAACAAGAAATAAAATCACATGATAGGACAACTTTTAGACTAATACTAGCTAGATTACGTAAAACAATAGTAAGCAAGTAGGCAAGTTAAGGAGGAACAGAACCGACAACATCTTTTCAGTTGTGAAAGGACCAAGGGCCAAGGCTGAACTCGATGAGACATGTGCGTACAATGGTAATCCTGTCTCTAATAGATAATACATGTTCCGGAACACATTAGATAACACATGATGTCCGAGCAGGCCGCTTGTGAGCACATTAAAAGGCATTAGGCCTACTTGCATCTAAATAAAACCGGGTAATTATGGGTAGGGTACGTACAATCTAGGCTTAAATATGTGTACGAGTGTGCCTAAACGTACTAACCAAAAAAACATATGAGACATGTAGAGCAGGCGTCGAAAAATCCCAGGTGCCAGGTTGCCATGGCGCCTAGAATTTAGGCGCTGGTGATAACTAAATGTAATTTTTTTTTTAATAACAACGGAGATGCCAAGCAATAGAAATGAACATAGGCGTAACACAAAAACAGAAGGTTCAGGGTTCCATTCCTGCTAAAGTCAAAAGATTTTTAACTTCTAATTTGGACTTCAGTCAATCAGTTCGTGTCTTAGGAATTTGTAAACGGTGACTTTTGAGCCATCCTAGCAACGAGGCACATAATAAATTTAAAGTCGTTCTGAATCGGCCTTGTTGATTCTGGCGTTGATCCGAGGGTGTTCGCACTGTCCATACCACTGACTGCTACATTTCCTATTAAAAAAATATTGATCTTTGGTTGGTTATTGCTCACTCGTCGATTGCGTCGGGGCCTACAGGGTTGGCTTAGTCGCTTTGGTTTACTGTCCCCCACTGAAAATCAGTTATGCAACTGAGTGGGTAGACTCTAAATACGGATTTATTTTATTTAAAGCAAAGAAACTTGATATGTCATGCACAACCCTCGACAAATCCACGAGAAGTACTCTCGCAAGGCGTAATATCCACTCGCAACGAGGTGGCGTGGGTAAACTGGGGTCTGGGGCGAAGCCCCAGCCGGCGGAGGCAAATCCGCTGAAGGCGGAAAAATTTTGGGGTCCTGTGTTATATTTGGTGGCCTAAAACGCGAATTGAGGCGACATCTTATCTTAAAAAACCGATTAAAAGAAAGCTTATATTGCAATTACTAGGAGTTCGATCCTCGGTCAATGTGAAGTAGGCCTGACCTAGGGGCCTAGGCTAGGACCGCGGCACAATGCGAGATCAAAATAATAGGCCTAGGCCTACCACCTGCTGGATTTACGTCTTATGTTTTCATGAGGATGGTCAAGGTCACTGATTTTATAATTAAAATAAACACTACTTTTGTTTATTATGATTTTATATAAAATAAACACTACTTTTGTTTATTATGATCATAAAACTAAATCCGAGATCGCGGAAGGCCTAGGCCCTATTGTGATTTCAACCTAGCAGCTGACGTTTGCAAGTCTGCGAGATGCTCGACAAGTTTCACGTTTTCATTATTACACTTATTATCAGGAGGATGTTGCACAGGATTTAGGGTTGTCGGTGGATTATCATATTTCTCTCCAATAACGTCAGATGAAGTTAAAAACATAATTAAGAATGGTTTCGTCGTTTGCGTCGATTTTACGCCTAGTTTAGGCGTCTTGTCTCTTTGTTACGTGCGTTGTTGGGTAGCCTTGAACTTGACCTTGACTTTTTGATATTTCGTTTTTGACGAGTGGTTGGTAACAGGCCATGCTGTGCAGCAGGTTATGCGCGGTAGTTGTATTGCAGGCGCGGCGATTCAAATGCTAGATCGTAAAAAAAGCGCGGTCGCACGATAAGTTATCTGCAAGTGTCAATTTGCCAACTCGCAAGCACCAAATTTTCACTCGCAAATTGCGAGCTTGCGAGTGGGATTGTCGAGGGTTGGTCATGCATGCACACAGACATAGCCTATCTCTAATCTCGCTCGTTGGTCTTGTGTGTGGCTCGTTGGTCTTGTTGTTAGCGTATCTGCTTCCAATGCAGAAGGTCCGGGGTTCGATTCCCGTCAGAGTCAGAAGTTTTTTAACTTCTGATTTGGACTTAAGTCCATCAGTTCTTGTATTAGGAGTTTGTAAACGGTGACTTTGGAGCCGTCCTGGCAACGAAGCACATAATAAATTCAGAGTTGTTCTGAATCGGCCTTGTTGATTCTGGCGTGGATCCGCGGGTGTTCGCACTGTCCATACCACTGATTGCTAAATTTCCTATTAAAAATATCGATCTTTGGTTGGTTATCGCTCACTCGTCGATTGCGTCGGGGCCTACAGGGTTGGCTTGGTCGCTTTGATTTACTGTCCCCCATTGAAAATCAGTTATATAACTGAGTGAATAGACTCTAAATACACTTTATTTATTATTTATTTATTTTATAACCAAACCTTCAGGTAATTTGTAAACGGTGACTTTTGAGCCATCCTAGCAACGAGGCACATAATAAATTTAAAGTCGTTCTGAATCGGCCTTGTTGATTCTGGCGTTGATCCGCGGGTGTTCGCACTGTCCATACCACGGACTGCTACATTTCCTATTAAAAAAATATTGATCCTTGGTTGGTTATTGCTCACTCGTCGATTGCGTCGGGGCCTATAGGGTTGGCTTAGTCGCTTTGGTTTACTGTCCCCCACTGATAATCAGTTATGCAACTGAGTGGGTAGACTCTAAATACGGATTTATTTATTTTATTTTATTTATTCGGACATGTCAAGAGAATGGAAAGATCAAGATTACCGAGAAGGATGATGGAATTGGAAATTCCAGGTAGGAGACCAAGGGGCAGACCACGACAACAATGGCAGAATAGTGTGAGAAAAGATGTAGAACAGCGGGTAGGAGAGTGGAATGTGGTGGAAGAAGAGGAGTGGTGGCAGGACAGAAGAAGATGGAGAGGCCTGTCTTCAATGCCGACCCAACGCAGAGTTGGACATGGCAACAGATGATGATGATGAAAGCAAAGAAACTTGATAAGTCATGCATGCACACAGACATAGCCCATCTCTAATCTCAACCAAACCTTCAGGTTGAACCTAGCGCTTTTTCAAATCCAATGCAATCATTCTAGAGATTTTACGCACACATCTTATTGAGGTCCTACTCAAAAAATCCAAAAACCCAATTGACTTTGTAAGAGATTCTTCCTTGTGGGGGTTTTGCTGAAAAACATACAATTTTACTAACGTTCTGGGCAAAAAATTTCAACCCTGTTGACCGTGTAGGCCTTCAGAACTGAATGGATAGCTTATAAGCTCATAGGCCTACAATATAATACATCATTGGTTTGCTTGAATTGGACGGTTCAATGTTTCGTTCAAGATTCCTTGAATTCAAGGACAAAATATAGCCTAATCAATGTGAAGGAAGTATTGTTGTACTTTATTATTAGGCCTATCTTTGCACATTTTGATTGTGTTGTCCTTGAATTCAAGAAATCTTGAACGTAACATTGAACCATCTAGTTCAGGCTTTAGTCTTTCTGCAATTGAATTTTCACTCGGTGACGGAATCTCTTTCCGTAATGTCTCACTATACCTACTCAGGACTAAAGACCGATTTTTAATTTCTAAAAATCTTTCTCTTGGACCACCCCTTGCTGTTGTTTGTAAGTTGCAACCATTCTTATCAACTAAAGTCCTTTGCAAGTAAAGAACGATCCCAGGTATCAAGAAATTTCCCCTCCTCGTTACCACCTCCACTCGGCACGGGTGACAGTGCTCGCGAGACGTTGGAATGCGGTAGGCCGCATGACCCATTCATCCAGGTGTCATTGTTAAGAAAGCAATTTTTTGATGTAGTTAAAATGTTATAATTTCTCATTTATTTTCAAATATGAAATAATTGTAAAATTAAAATAAAATAAATTTTGTATTTTTAAAATAGCATGAAAACTGCCGTAATTAGTGTTTTGTAACTTCATGGTTACGATCAGAATAATTACGGCAGTCAATAATTACGACAGTTTTCAGGCTATTTTGAAAATTCAAAGTTTGTTTTATATTAATTTTACGTGATTATTCCATATATTTGAAAATAAATGAGGAATCATAACATTTGAACTACTTTAAAAAAATGCTTTCTTAACAATGACACCTGGATGAATGGGTCATGCGGCTTACCGCATTCCAACGTCTCGCGAGTACTGTCACCCGTGCCGAGTGGAGGTGGTAACGAGGAGGGGAAATTTCTTGATACCTGGGATCGTTCTTTACTTGCAAAGGACTTTAGATCTAAAAAATCCATTGGAAGCTAATGAACAAACCCAAAAAGGAATGTTTTCATATGCCAGTCAACAGGAAAATCATCAGATCCTTTCACATTTTCCATTCATGACCATTCCTTTCCTACCAAAGTTAGTCTGCACTTCACATCTTTACCAATCTCACCACAAATACCATGCATGAAAGCATGGTATTTGTGGTGAGTGTGGTGGTGTATGTTGGACAATTTTCAACCTGAACACATCTTCACATCTTGCCAGCTGGCAGCTAGGCATACTGCTAGCTCATACAAATAATATACCAAACATCAACATGAAGTAATGATGCATAACGTTCTAAATATAATAAAAGACTTGCATCACGCAACTAGGCTTCATATGTCTAGCCAATGTTATGAAATTCCAAAAAATTGGGGACAGGATGGGGGGGGGGGGCTTAATCTTGCTTTTCAAATGCACATATTTTCAATTAAATTCTAACCATGATTGATTATAGGCCTACTACCTAATTACCTACATACTTTATTATACATTCAGACTAGGATCACGTAATTACTATGCTGATCGTAGACTTGTTAATGGATAATGGTAGGCCAACACTTTTTAGTAAATTTCTAAAAATGCAAATAGTCTTATAACCTCAATTTAAGATCAATAATGTTTATTCCTAAAAATTTAGTTATAAATTTGTTTGTAAATTTAGGTAAATTTGTTTCGTAATATTAATTCATTCATTCATTATTAATGTAGGCCTAGGGCCTTTTAATTGGATGAGCAAAGCAAAGACTTCAATTTCACTGACCCCCAAAAAAATTTAGCTCAGATGTTTTTTTTGTTTTTTTGTTGTTTTTTTTTGTTTTTTTTTTCTGTCTGTTTGTTCGCACGATTCCGGGCAAACGGCATATGCGATCTTGATGAAAATTGGAGGGGACCTTCATTTTCTCTGAACTTAGACTTGCCACGTTTTTGGGTAGGGTACAACCGAAGAAATATTTCTCATGAATATCGTACTTTTACGATTTTTTTTTATTTTTAGTGCGATATTTTCGTGACATTTGGGCCGATTCTGACTAAACGGGTGGGGCTACAACGTTCATATTTCACATGGACATTAAGGTAATGGTGATGTAGTAGGCCTACCTTTTGAAAGAAAAAGTTGAAAAAGTTAGCCAGAATCCATAGAAATAAAGGTTTTAATATGAGTTTCTTTAGGTTCATAGGCTAATAACAATAAACAAGTAACAATAGAAACTTGACAACAATCACCTACAATGCATTCAAAAAGCACTTGCAAAGGAAAAGTGGTCCTACGCAAACTAAAAACTTACAAAAAAGCTCATCCATCCACGCAGCGGGACTTAAGCGTTTTCCTTAGAATATAAAATCAGGACAGCATAGGCTATGTCCTGACACAAAACCAATCGGTACGTCTACATCTGACAACCCTAGGTATAAGAAGCTTAAAAACTTGGTTCAATAGGGCAAATTATGTAGCCACTGTTTATCTCAACTCTTATCAACAACAACCAGGATACACAAGCCAGGAGAATGAGAAAGGAATCTGGCGATGACCCCGGATACTATTGGGAATAATAAGACATTGACTGTGATTAGTCGTCTGTCATTTGTTTCATGAAAAACGGTTGAACCACTGAACCATGCAATAGTGCTGAAATTTTAAGAACTGTCCGGGAACAGATTTGTGGGTGCTACATTAACATTTTCAGCAAAATTCGTTTCAATAAAACATACAAGAAATAATAAATTGAAAAAAAGTGAAGTGAAGTGAAACTTTTTGAAACATTGCAACATAATAAAATCTTATTTTCCCACCTAAGAGCAGTGTTAAGTTAAGTTCAATTAATTTTTAAATACATACACTCAGTCATCAGTTAACCATATCATATCAGGCCATAAAATGATCATATCAGTAAAATCATATATCACATATTAGGGCCTACTGAGCAATCAACCAAAACTTGGCAATAATTTTATAAAAGTCTGATCATAGAAGAGAAGATTGCATTTCAAGGGTAAGAGACTGAGAGAGAAATAAAAAGTTGGAGGCTAAGGTCTAAATAAAATCCGTGAAGAGAGTCCGAGTGTTTTGACTAGTATAACAACACAACAACCTGGGACAGATGGCTAAGAGCCAAATAGTCCCGTTCATCTACCATGGACCGGAGCCAAAAGCAGAAACATCAGTCAGGAGAGCTCTCTTTGACAATGACACTTTCACTACTTAAAATAAGAAATAAGACCTCATCGGGTCTATGGGGTTCATTCATGTTGCACTGAATGTGTAAAGCTAGCGGTAGTATTAAAACTCTGGCACCATTCAGCGCTATTCCTCTAAACCATCTAGGTCCTAGGAGCTAGTTGGTTATACTATTTAATTCTGTAAATAAGATAGGCCTAGCCTACTGTTACTGAGCCCGGCGTTTTAGGGTTCAAAGAAACTAGGATGTCGCCTGCTCTATTATGAAAGGCTGTAAACCCGTCCGAATTTGACGGGAAGGATGGGCCTCTCCGTAATAACAAAGTACAACCACATCCGATGCAAGTTGGTTGCAACCTCCCGAGTATCGAAAACCACTTGTATGTAGGCCTGGGTTTAGTGGTTTACTCTTCTTGCTGCGCCTACATTACTATAATGCCGCGCAAGATCAACCCTGCCCTCCCCATAGGGTAAGGGAACTAGTTCTGGATCGGGTTAAGCAATATTACAATTTTGAGTATCAGGAATTTTTTTTTTGGTTTTCTCCCACATACTATATTCTTATTGATTAACTTTCCGACAATGTTTGCAAAAGAAAAAATGTAAAAAAGTTTACGAAGGTACTAAAATGAGCCAATTAAAAAAAGTAGTGCTTTGATCCAGAACTGATACCTGGGTATCAGTTGTGGATCATCAACCTAAAACTCTTCAAATTGATATCAGGGGTTCATTTATATGTTTCATAAGTAGTGATGCAGCCGCACCTGATAAATTTGATTCTGGACGCCCGGTATCAGCATTGATCCACTACCAGTCCCCGGATTAGTTGTGGATCAAAATTTTATTATGAATTATTTGCAGTCATAAGGCTAACCACAATTTTTTTTTCAATACAAAATATAAAAACAAGACAAGAGCTAACGACTGGGTATAAATTTCATAAGCCAAAAAATTCTTAACACAAATTTAGATCAAATTCAAAATTTTGAAAAAAAAATTAGGCCTAGACCAAAACATTTTTTTTTAGATTTGAGTCTGTAAAGACAGGCTCTAAAAATAAGTGAGCCTATATTCCTTTTAACTTGGTTTTTAAACACTATTAGGCAACTGCATATTATGTCCTATTCATTTAACATGGTGTTACGACCTACAAAAACGGTCAAAAACCTCTTATTTGTAGATACCCGCAAGGGTGCTTAGAGTAGTTGTACAGTAAACCTATTATAGTCAATTCTTAGCAAAACTAATATTAAAAATTCTGACAAAGTTTGAAAGCTCTGCTAATATCTGATGAAATATTACAATGATACATGCATGTGTATAGCAATTGCTTCTGTTGCAAACGGCAACCATTTTGACAGCATTGTTGACTATTTCGACTTAAGTTGACAAATGACTCAACCTGGTGATGACAGTGTGCAATTCCAATGCTCCTTGGATCAATTTATCAGAAAAATCTACTGACAGTGCATCTAGTACATTACATGTAGAACTTACACAAGCCCAAAGATTTTGATCCACAACTCAACCCCGATCCAGAACTAGTTCCCTTACCCTACGCGTGTGGCTGGTTCTGACCAGCAAATGCCTGTCCACCCCTAGTCCCCCCTTACGTCCCTCTCTTCGTCTCGATTAGCCAAGTTGCATAAATATGAGACGTTAAGCAATATCCAATCAAAAAAATCAACGTTTCAGTTACACTCGCTCTATCAATATCATCCCCATACAGGATATAGGGCACTGGATGTGACTGTAGGTACTTTACTGCTCTGGGGAGTCCATTCAGCTGTCAAACTGTGATACGTACAACGTGACCACCACGGCCTGCGCTCTTTGAACCCACAAAACGCCGGGTTCTGGTTATGATGAGACAAACAGTAGGCCTAAGTAGTGTGTAGAGGCATTTTTTTTTTCGCAAAAAGCTATAGGGTAAACCCCAATAACACCCATGTAGGCTAGTACCATTAGTAGAGGTATTTGTTTTTCGTACGTCGCGATAAAACGAAATTCTACATTTACTGTTGGATTGAATTTCTTTCAAGTTTTCTTTGCAGGAGGGTTCAATTAAAGCTGTTTTACGGCCACGGCAAAACGCGAATTTCTGCGAAAACGGCTTGTAACGCGAAATACACTCAAATTGAAGATTTTGGCCGCGAAAAGCGATATTTTGGCTGAAGCAAGCCATATTACTAGTGAAAAATTAGTCGTACGGTCAGCAGTATTACTAGTGCAAAATTAGTCGGACGGTCATCGACGATACCACCTAACAAGGCCAATAGCTTCAAACATCACAGCGCAGTGTGGCAGTGCGTCCAAATTCTATGCGAAAGGTCGCCAGTTCAAATCTTTGTTGGGTCGTTTTTTTTCCTTTTAAGGTCCATGTTTTTCTGCGAATGTTTTCACTACATTCGGCCTCGTCGCGAATGCAATTCTACATCAGAGATAGCCCCTACCTAATAAAAGTGTTATATAAAAGTGCTAGGCCTATTTGAAGGAAAAGCCTTCTCTACACAGTAGGCCTACACCTTGACGTGTAGGGTAGGTAGGCAGCCTAAAAGAGGACTTTCAACCGAAAAGGACTCATTTAAAATAGGTAGCAACGTAAAGGTCTTGAAGGGTTTTTTGTTATCAAAACAGCAAAAAAGGACGACACTATTAGGCATATTACGGCGCGCCTCCGTCGAATCAAATCATTGGCCATAGCCTACACTAATTTTGCACTAGCTAGTAATACGGCTGACCGTACGACTACCTATCCACGACCTTCAAATAAAGAAAGGACTTTCACCTTAAAAGTATTTTTATTAATTGTTATCAAAAACATAATTAGAACGGGGGAAAAAACACCTAGGGCCTAGACGGGGATTTGAACCAAAAAACCATCGCACAGAAGTCAAACACTAGGCCTAGGCCTACCATCCTGCCACACCGCACTGTGATAAAAAGGGAACTTTTTCGGTTGGTGTGCTCCCCTATTATTTAACACAGTTTTTTACACTAAAAACACTGAAAAACAACTAAAAACGAGAAATAAATGTAAATCAACACATTATTAATGATTAATGATGTAATTTAGGCCTATAGAAAACGGTATGAAAATATACAATGTTATTCATTAATTTATAGGCCTACATATTTTACACATATATTCGGCGATGTAACTGTTCGCACAGGTCGTCGTGTAGGGCATGCGCAGCTCATTCCTCTTTCATTGTAGGCCTACTCACTCCGTGCCAACTTTATTCACAAAAATACTCCACCTACAAAACCTTTAACGTCACTATTTTTTTTTTTAAAAGGACTTTCAACAGAAAGTATTTTCGTTTGAAATAGGCCCTAGCGACGTTAAAGTTTTTTTTTATTTACTATAACAGCAAAAATGTGATAATTAAATTTTGGATAATGAAAGTTATAGGCCTATTATTGTAAGGTTACTGGCAGTGAGTGAACAACAGTGCACAACAGACTTACAAGATGGCTGACAGAAAACGGTGAAATATGAGAGTGTTTTGTAAGTGTAGCCCTAATTAACTTATAGGCTAGAATTGTGTATTTTCTGTGTGTTTAGTGATACCACATCGTTATTATTGACTTATTAGTTATTCATTTCTCATTTGTAGTTGTTTTTCAGTGTTTTTACTGTGTTATAATAGGGGAGCACACCAACCGAAAAAGTTCCATAAAAAGCCGTCTATAAACATGTTAGGTTGTTGTTAACTGGTTGAACGTAAGAATATAACAGCCTTGATTGAAACAGGCAGGTACTTATTCGGCTAGGGGGGTCCAACTTTTATATGCACTGTAACGGAAAGGATTTCGGGTGCGCTCTTATCGATTATATCCTAGAACTAGCGCGGCGCACTGTAGCCAGCGGAAAGTTCGGCTAACCTGCAAAGTACACCCTTTAACATAGTACGTCAAATTGTTTGGCTATTGTCTGAAATTAGACTTAGATTACTGTGCGATCTGTGAAATACAATACTAAAATCTACAATAAACTGCAAACTTCACTGGCAATATGTCAAATGACAATGAGAATAAAATGTGAACCTCTCTAGCCGAATAAGTGCCTACAACGAGCAAAACTGAGGTGATCGGGAAGAAAGTAGAAGTTATCATCCAGTCACTTTAGAGACCAGAACAACCATGTCTGAAATCAATGGGTCCCAGCGAAACAAAAAACCTCCCAAATTTTTGAGTAAAATTACAGAGAAACCCGTTAAACACTCAACCCTTTGACATTTGTATTGCCCAGTATACCCCTAGGGTGGCTCATAATCAAACCAGAATGGCAGACCGTAGTAAAGCCAAAAAGATTCAAGGACTTTGTATAATTAATCATGTCAGTGTTAAGATTAGAATCACTTATCAAACTGTTTAATCCTAATTATATTGATCTCTCACACATTGTGGTTTTTGAAATATTTGTAAATTTCAACTTGATGGTATGTAAACTTAAGTGTGGAGGTGTAGTATATTGGCATCACTGGTGCCTATCGCCAGTATGACAAGGGGTCAGTGACATGGGTGGAGCCTAGGCGAGGCAGAAGAAGAGAGGGCGCACAATCATGGCGACCCGTGAGCATTGTATAAGTTGTATCCTTGTGAATCAATAAACTAACATAATCAGACTTATCATGTACATTATTAATTACGTGTGCAGATATACAACACCTAACGAAAGTACACCTTTAACATAGTAGTATTGTATTGTATTGTTTTATTAGTCCTTAGATTACATGGATATTGGAAATACAATATAACAATACACAATACAATACAATACAACAAGGCAATATAGCAGTGTTAACAAGGTGTATAAAAGTTGGACCCCCCTAGCCGAATAAGTGCCAACAGGCACACCGAGGGGCGTTGGATAGAGAAATTGGAAGTTATCCAGCACTGTACAGACCGTAAAACCAGACGAACTCAATGGGGACCAGTAGGAAAGCATAACCCTGTCGAAATTTTAAGTCGATGTACAGCAACATCGATTAAAAATCGACTTTGAGAGTGGGTAGGCCTAGCCTAGGCCCTAGTCCTAGGCCTAGTGTGCCCTACAGAAAGCAACATGCCTAGGAATGGCGGCACTTCTTTACCTGGGGGGGTCCAACTTTTCAACAACGATTTTTTGCAACGGTTTCAAAAAAATACTCTACCTACCAAACCTTTAACGTTGCTATTTTAAATATGAAGTACTTTAAACGACAAAGACTTTCGTTTAAAATAGCGCGTTAAAGGTTTGAAGTTTTTTTTTTAATTTAACAGCAAAAACGTTGTTGAAAATTTGGACCCCCCAGGTAAAGAGGCCGGAATGGCCTAGGCCTAGGCCTTGGCTAGGGAGAGGAGTGAAATAGTAGGCCCTAGACTGCTAGAGGTAGGTCCTTAGGCTAGGGCCTAGGCCCTAGCCTACCTTCAAGTTCGTCATGATAATCCTAGGGCCTAGGCCCTGGCCCCTACCCAATATAGGCCTAGGCTAGTTTAGCCTTCCCCTAGGTCTAGGCCTATGGAAAAAAATGTCGTGCGGCCTAGGCCTAGGCCTAGGCGCTAGGGCTAGCCTAGGTCTAGCCTAGGGCCTAGGCCTAGGCCTAGGGCCTAGGCTAGGTTTAGGCCCTGGAAGCCGCCTGATCAAACATGTGCGAACCATGTGTTAGCCAATCTACTAGGGCTAGGCTTTGGTTATAAATTTGGTATTGCCATTAAGACACATTCAACAGCAAGAAGCATAATATAGAACCCCTACTTACTGCTCTAACCTGCTTCTTAACCAAGAAACACACACACGACCACACTCGCGATGCCATCAACAAGAACGCACGAAGGCCCATTTGCAATTGTTTCAGCATTTGTAAGTCTTTAATAAACAACTTATTAACTAATATAAAAAGTAAATGACTTTTTAAGTTCCAAAATGTAATGGATAACGTAAAAATAACTTCACATCGCTGAAATTTAATAACTAAAACACACACTTCACACAGAACAAATTCGCCATGATCGACCCATTTCCTGTGCGCATGCTCCGCTCCAGACTAAAAATCAAAATGACTGTCAGGTACCGATTACAGCTCTACCTGTTGATAAACAACTCGAAACAATTATAGTGGGGATTTTAAATTTTGTGTGTGAGGATTGATGGGAATATTTGCCCGTGGGCGTGGGTCCCTACTCTAGATTGGGATTGGGCGATTGGGGATGGGAGCGGAGGAAATTATGTAGAAGACTCAATATTATATCAATTTAAATGTACGGTTTAAGAAATGTGAGGTAAATCCTAGATGAAAAGAAAATATATAGGAAGACAATACAATACACACTAAATACTACAACAACGAGGAGACCGAGGAACGCCCGTTTCTGCGTTTCTCCTAGCATCAGCAGCTGTTGCACGCCTTTTCTTCTACATATTTCCACTTGCTCCCCCGCCTTCAAAGAAAGACCTAAATCAATCAAAATCAATCCGACAGTGTTGGCTCAAGCGTCAAGCACGCGATTCCGGAGGTCCCGGTTTCAAATCCCGTCGAGACTGGCAATCCTGACTGAAGGTTTTTCCGAGGTTTTCCTCAGTCGTTGATGCGAATACAAGGGATGAGTCCCCTTAAATAGCTCTTGGACATTTCTTCACAATTGTCCTATCCGCAACATACCTTGTTAGGGACATGAAATGCACCCTGGGCAGGATTCATACAAAAATTATTATTATTATTATTATTATTATTATTATTATTATTATTATTATTATTATTATTATTATTATTATATTATTATTAACTAGTTACTAAGTCGCTTCTCTCCCTAGACCTCGTCTTAAGAACTCAGATGGGACTCGAAACGTGTGTATGTGTCATGTCATGTCAGTGCGTCAAACACAGGTTGGAACCATCAGTGAACCGATTGCGCGGAAATTTCACGATCCAAACCTATAAGAAAAAAAAACTAAAATTATGTGTTGCATTTAATTGGTCGACAATACCTTTTGCAATGCGATCTTGATGTTTTCATGAACTTAATGACCTTAGACTAACCACGTTTTTCGGTACAATCAAAACAATATTACCTACTCATTAATAACGTACTTTTGTGATTTTTTTTTTATTTTTAGTACGATATTTGGCAAACGGCTACTCCGATCTTGATGAAACTTTATGCGTTCGTTCGAAATCAATGAACTTAGATTTGTTACGATTTTGGATACAACCAAAGAAATATTTCTCATAAAAATCGTATTTTGGGGATCGATAGGTCGGTATGACCTCGCTGCCCCGCACCTTTCCGTGGATGGCACAACGAGGCGCGTGTCGGTTCTCGTCTCGGTCTCTCTCAAGCTCGCAGGATCACAGTCGGTCGCCTCTCATTGTTGAGGGCAGACAATATGTTTCACGCCAAGGTCCACTGGATTTCTTCTAGTCTTCGCTGCAGCGCACAGGCCGAGACCGCGGCTAAAAGTAGACACGGGGGACCTTGGGTTCACGCTTGCTAATTGCTATTCTGTTTACACAACATGTAGCCAGAGCCTACTCAAACGAAACACGTTAACAATGACAACACGAAACCGTATTAAAAGGAAAGAATAGTCAAACAAAAAATCTCATCCGTCAACGCCAGTAGAAAAAACGTTTGCGAAGCAGCCCACATTAACCAAAGTAATTATTAAGTTTAACTAGGAAAACGTTTAAGTCCCGCCGCGTTGTTGGATGAGCGTAATTGGTGCATTGAGCTGCCATGTGTTATGGGATTTTCTGTTGTTCTGTGAAAAAATCATTACTAAGTTGAAGATTTTTTTTTAAATTAAATTAAATTAAATTAATAATTTACTTAAATTTTTTTTTTTTTTATTAATCGTAATTTAAAAAAAGTAAAAAGTCGTAATATTGAAATTTTCATAAGAAATAATTATTCGAATGCGCACAAATTTTACGCGAATATATTAATTCATAAAATTAAGGTTCTGTGAAAAAATCTTAGAATTCGGATGAAGCATGTAGGTGTTATAGGCCTAAGCTGAAGAATTTTTTTTTGAAAATCGAAAAAAAACTTAAAGTTGCGATTTTAATGAGAAATAATTTTTCCGATTGCGCTCAAAAACGTGGCAGTTCTTCTAAGTTCAGAGATTTCGAAGGCCTCCATAAAATATCATCGTAATTGGAGTATCGGTTTAGCCGGAATCGTGTTAACAAACACACAATAATACAAACAGAAAAAAAAGAAAGAAAGAAAGAAAGAAAGAAAGAACGAAAGAAAGAAAGAAAGAAAGAAAGAAAGAAAGAAAGAAAGAAAGAAAAAGAAAAACATTCCGGATTTTTTTCTCCAGTGTAGTGAAATGGAATCTTCGCTTCGCTCGCTACGCTCATCCAAATATGAAAGTTGTAGCCCCACCCGTCTGGTCAGAATCGGCCCTAAGGTCACGAAAATATCGCACTAAAAATCGAAAAAAATCGTAAAAGTACGATATTCATGAGAAATAATTCTTCGATTGTACCCAAAAACGTGGCAGGTCTAAGTTCAGAGATTTCGAAGGTCTCCAGAAAATTTCATCGCGATTGGAGTATCGGTCTAGCCGGAATCGTATTAACAAACACCAAAAATACAAACAAAAAACAAGAAAAACGAAAAAAAATCGTTAAATTGCGATTTTCATGAGAAAAGGGTTCGATTGCGCTCAAAAAGGTGGCAGTTCTAATTTTAAAGATTTCAAAGGTCTCTAGAAAATTTCATCGCAATTGGAGTATTGGTTTAGCCGGAATCGTGTTAACAAACACACAAAAATACAAACAAATACAAAAATGAAAAACGCAAAAAATCGTAAAATTGCGATTTTCAAGAGAAAAATTTTTTTGATCGATTTTTCGTACGTGGCAGTTCTAAGTTCAGAGATTTCGAAGGTCTCCATAAAATTTCATCGCAATCGGAGTTTCGGTGTAGCTGGAATCGTGTTAACAGACAATTTTTTAAAAAAAGAAAAAAGACATTAGGGATTTTTTTCTCCAGTGTAGTAGAATGGAATCTCCACTTCGCTCGCTACGCTCGCTACGCTCATCCAATAAAGAATAAAATAATTGGATGAGCGTAGCGAGCGAAGCGAAGATTCCATTTCACTACACTGGAGAAAAAAATCCGGAATGTTTTTTTTTCTTTTTGTATTTTTGTCTGTCTGTTAGCACGATTCCGACTAAACAGATGAAATTTTATGGAGACCTTCGAAATCTCTGAACTTAGAACTGTCACGTTTTTGAGCGCAATAGAAAAATTATTTCTCATAAAAATCGCAAATTTACGTTTTTTTTCGATTTTTAAAAAAATTCTTCAACTTATAACACCTACATGCTTTATCCGATTTTAATGATTTTTTCACAGAACCTTAATTTTATGAATTTAGGTATTCGTGTGAAATTTGAGCGCAATCGAAAAACTATTTCTCATGAAAATCGAAGTTTTACGTTTTTTTCTTTTTTAAAACAATTCTTTGACTTATAACACCTACATGCTTTATCCTATTGTAATGATTTTTTCACAGAACCTTAATTTTATGAATTTATATATTCGTGTAAAATTTGTGCGCAATCGAATAATTATTTCTTATGAAAATTTCAATATTAAGATTTTTTCCTTTTTTAAAATTATTACGATTAATTAAAAAAATTAAAAATTAAAGTTATTTTTTGGATGAGCGTTAGCGAGCGTAGCGAGCGGAGCGAAGATTCCATTTCACTACACTGGAGAAAAAAATCCGGAATTTTTTTTTTTTTTTTTTTTTTTTTGTATTTTTGTCTGTTTGTTAACACGATTCCGGCTAAACCGATAATCCGATTGCGATGAAATTTTATGGAGGTCTTCGAAATCTCTGAACTTAGAACTGCCACGTTTTTGAGCACAATCGGAAAATTATTTCTCATCAAAATCGCAAATTTACGATTTTTTTCGATTTTTTAAAAATTTCTTCGACTTTTAACACCTACATGCTTTATCCGATTTTGATGATTTTTTCACAGAACCTTAATTTTATGAATTAATATATTCTTGTGAAATTTGAGCACAATCAAATAACTATTTCTTATGAAAATCGAAAATTTACGATTTCTTTTTTTAAATTACGATTAATTAAAAAAATTAAAGATTAAAGTTTATTTTTCATTAAATTTAAATTAATTTTAAAAAAATCTTCAACTAAGTAATGATTTTTTCACAGAACAACAGAAAATCCATATAACACATGGTAGCTCAATGCACCAATTACGCTCATCCAACAACGCGGCGGGACTTAAGCGTTTTCCTAGTTTATTTGATTAATTTAATTGGATGAGCGTAGCGAGCGTAGCGAGCGAAGCGAAGATTCCATTTCACTACACTGGAGAAAAAAATCCGGAATGTTTTTTTTTTTTTTTCTTTTTTCTTTCTTTCTGTATTTTTGTCTGTTTGTTAACACATTCCGGCTAAACCGATACTCCGATTGCGATAAATTTTATGGGACCTTCTAAATTTCTGAACTTAGAACTGCCACGTTTTGAGCGCAATCGGAAAATTATTTCCCATGAAAATCGCCATTTTACGAATTTTTTCAATTTTTAAAATATTTCTTCGACTTATAACACCTACATGCTTAATTCGATTTTAATGATTTTTTCACAAAACCTTTATTTTATGAATTAAGATATTCGTGTGAAATTTGAGCGCAATCGAAAAATTATTTCTCATGAAAATCGAAATTTTACATGTTTTTTCTTTTTTTAAACAAGTCTTTGACTTATAACACCTACATGCTTTATCCTATTGTAATGAATTTTTCACAGAACCTTAATTTTATGAATTAATATATTCTTGTAAAATTTGAGCGCAATCGAATAATTATTTCTTATGAAAATCGCAATTTTACGATTTTTTCCTTTTTAAAATTACGATTCATAAAAAAAATTAAAAAATAAAGTCAATTTTTTATTTAATTTAATTTAATTTAAAAAAATTATTCAACCTTGTAATGATTTTTTCACAGAACAACAGAAAATCCGCATAACACATGGCAGCTCAATGTACCAATACGCTCATCCAACAACGCGGCGGGACTAGTTAGTTAGTCCTAGTTATTTTAGATTCTGAATACAAACTCAAATAAATGTATTTTTGGATGAGCGTAGCGAGCGAAGCGAAGATTCCATTTCACTACACTGGAGAAAAAAATCCGTATTGTTTTTTTTTCTGTTTGTATTTTTGTCTGTTTGTTAACACGATTCCGGCTAAACCAATATTCCAATTGCGATGAAATTTTCTGGAGGCTTTCGAAATCTCTGAACTTAGAACTGCCACGTTTTTGAGTATAATCGAAAAATTATTTCTCATGAAAATTGCAATTTTACGATTTTTTCGATTTTTTAAAACTTTATTTTACTTATAACACCTACTGCTTTATCCGAATATAATGATTTTGCACAGAACCTTAATTTTATGAATTTATATATGCGTGTGAAATTTGAGCGCAATCAAAAAACTATTTCTCGTGAAAATTGCAATTTTTACGCTTTTTTTCGATTTTAAAAACATTTCTTCGACTTTAACACCTACATGCTTTATCCTATTGTAATGATGTTTTCACAGAACCTTAATTTTATGAATTTATATATTCGTGTGAAATTTGAGCGCAATCGAATAATTATTTCTTATAAAAATCGCAATTTTTCGATTTTTTATTTTTTTTAAATTATGATTAATTTTAAAAAAAAGTTTATTTTTTATTTCATTTAATTTAATTTAAAAAAATCTTGAACTTCGTTATAATTTTTTTACAGAACAACAGAAAATCCGCATAACACATGGCAGCTCAATGCACCAATTACGCTCATCCAGCAACGCGGCGGGACTTAAGCGTTTTCCTAGTAGATACAAACATTACCGGGAAATAAGAAACCTGTTTTATTTTATTTTAAAATTTTGGTTTTTGGTTTAAGCAAAGCAAGTGCTTTGTGTATGTCTAGAACATCAATTTATTACATACACAAAGCACTTGCTTTGCTTAAACCAAAATCCAAAATTTTAAAATAAAATAAATTAGGTTTCTTATTTTCCCAGTAATGTTTGTATCTAAAATACATTTATTTGAGTTTGTATTCAGAATCTAAAATAAAAATATTTGAGTATTTTGTCCAGCTCTGTGTGTGGTCCGTGGAGTGAAGTTGGATCGTCGTAATGTGATTGTTCACGCTACAGCAGGGTAAGGCCTGTTGAACTTCAAGGGCTGCGTGGTTTCAGGTTTCAGCACGTATGCTCGACATGACGACAAATCAAATTGACGCACACAAACTACATTGTTTTGATATTTCATTCAACCCACCATTTTGTTTCTTTTCTAAAACGCATCAAAAACATGATTCTCAAGAAGAGACCCCCATACCCGTACCGTTCCCACAGATGTACATGAATCCGCGAATCGACCCTTCCCCATGATTATGTCCTAGATCCGCCACTGGGATGTTGCGTCTGTACATTCTCAAGTCCGCGCAGAGAAAAAACGTCCTGCAAAACTCAGCTCAGCATTTATTACATTCTTTCAAACCAGAGATATAAATACATAAATAAATAAATTCGTATTTAGGGACCACTCACTCAGTCATATAACTGATTTTCAGTGGGGGACAGTAAACCAAAGCGACCAAGCCAACCCTGATGGCCCCAACGCAATCGACGAGTGAGCGATAACCAAGCAAAGATCGATATTTTTAATAGGAGGCCGATTCAGAACAACTTTAAAGTTATTATGTGCCTCGTAGCTAGGACGGCTCCAAAGTCACCGTTTACAAATTCCTACTACAAAAACTGATGTCTCAAGTCCAAATCAGAAGTTAAAAAGCTTCTGACTTTCGCGGGAATCGGACCCTGGACCGTCTGCATTGGAAGCAGAGATGCTAACCACAAGACCAACGAGCACGAGCCCGAGCACACTATAGTGTGTGTGCTCGAAGAGTCTAGAGTCTAGAGGACTACTTAAAATGAGACAGTGATCTGTTATTTGTAAAGATTTTTATTAATGTCCGTTTATTTTCTTAAAGTGTTCATCGATCTCACCATCTTGACTCAGTAATAAGTTAATAACTGTCATGTAAAAACAAGTAAAAAGTAAAATAAGACTTTTGAAATAATTGCGCCAAATGAATAGAACACTACTCCTTAAAATAGCCAATCGCGGTCTTAGTTATGTTTTGTTCACGTTCGCCAACTGTTTTATAATCCGTAATAAATATTTCATCTTCAAGATCTTCAAATAACAGCCTATTTATCATCTGCAAATACATAATAACATTTTAGGCCTGAATATTCTATAAAGTGATTTTTTAAATCCCAAAATCAGAGTGTTTTGTTGTGCTTCCGTCAATTTATTTATTAATCTGTGGTGTTGGTTACACTTTTTTCTTTGCGCGCCGGCGGCTGATCTTCGTTTGTTTTTCACATTTCACTGTTTGGAAAGACCGTTGAAGAAGGGATTGACAACACGGTAGGTTCGTCGAGTTTCTTTATTTTCTTCGATTAAATTGTACAAACAGTAGTGTTATGTCGAAGTCAACTGGTAAGAAAAGTGTTGCAAAAGCTAGAGGAGATGCACCCATGGAAGAAATGACGAGTTCTTCGGGGCACGACGAAGAGAAAATTGGAAGGGTGTTAAAGTCCCGGCAAACCCTTGAGCAACAAGCGACCACATCTGGCCTCGGATTGAAAGACGACGTCGAATTAAAGCAGTCTGCACTCAAGCGTAGTTACGACGACGATGATGATGACGATGTGCAGATGCAGTACGGAACCGAAATCAACAGTATGCTACAAATGTTCGGTTCGGACATGACTAAAGCTATTAATGCCAAGAAAAAGCGCGTGGAAAGTTTCACTGTGGGCTCCATGAAGGCTAGTCTAAAGATGGTGGTGGAGCCTTGGCAGAACCAGCTAACTGGTTCTGTTGAAGCGGTAAATGATATGTACAAAATTTGCATGCCTATTTTGGATCAAGTTGATAACGATATCTCTCAGATGAAAGATCACGACGAAAAGATTATCAAGATATTCCAACAGCTGATGAAAACCAGTGCACAGAATCGTAATCTCATGACACAACGCACCGCTGCATTTCGTCAAGTCATGGAAGCTTTCATGTCGAAGGTCAAGGAACAAGATACTAAAAATCGTGATGAACTGAAGACCTCGCAGTACGATCTGAAAAAGGAGTTGTCTACATTGCAGAAGAAAATGTTGAATGAAGGTCAAAAAGAAGAAATGGAGAACGTGAAGAAAAACTTAACCAAAATGTACTACATGTCTGCCTCATAAATTATACTCCAGAAGTTGTAGCTTTGGGTTTGAGCCCAAAGGTTGAAGGGCTACCTTAGCTAGGCCTAGGCCTAGGTCTAGGCCTAGCCCCTTTAGGCCCTAAGCTTTTTATGAATGGGTATGTAAGTAGATAGGGTAGTCTACCTATGCCGTCATCATTTTACCTAGCCTAGGCCCTAGTTATTTGTAATCTTAAATTATTATGGGCTTAGGTCCTATGCCTGCATCTAGGTCACAGCCAGAAAGACTTCTGTATAGCCTAGGCCATACACTGGGCTTAAGCCTAGGCCTACTGTACCTATAAAGCTTTCAGTTAGCCGTATTAAACAAGTTTTTCTTTTGAAAGGCTAATGGCCTTATTACTAATTTAATTTCCTCTTTTTAAAACTTCTATGGTATGGCTAGGCTAGGCCTAGCTTGTGCTTGAATACAATTGCACAAAAGTTTAAAACTTGGCCTACTAGACTATATGCATTGGTTGGACCAGCCCCGGGATTCTGTAAGGATCGTTTGAGATATCTACTACTATCAGGCATTTGGCGTCAACTTTGCATATCATCTTATCAAGCCCGATGGTGATTGATATATCGATAACGATCCTTGCAGAATCCCAGAGCAGGCTAGGTCCTAGACTAGCCTAGGCCTAGGCCTGTGAACAAGAATATAGTATGTTTCTAACTATGTAGGCCTACTATTTGTGTTAGGTTATTGTGTAAAGTGCAGGATCTATAGGCTAATTTTTATTTAAATGACACACCTTGGTTAGTGCCACTAGATCCCTATTCGTAAAATTTCATAGCCTTTATCAATGGGGCTAAAGTGGTCAACACTACATGGTCGATTTTCGTGTGAAGTGAGACATACTTGCGGACAGTTTTGTTACAACATTGTGCACCAGACCTGAAGTGATGGACCATTGACTTGCTGAATGCTAGGCCTATTATGTAATAAGATGTGCACACACTAGTGCACGATTTAATTGCGCAAGGGTGTATGCCTAAGTTAACTTTCCGTCCGTCCATTAAAAGTATGGTAAGATGTTTTAAAAATATTGAAATTGCCAACCATTCCAATTTCATTTTAACTAGTATATCCTTACTTCAAATTTAAAGAATGTAGGCCTACCCTACTACTATGGTAATCTAAAAAAAAAACAATCAATTTGTGTGTAGGCGCTAGGTAGGCCTTAATCCTAAATTTCAATTGCAATGCAATTTAATATTAATCCATTGCAAATGTGTAAGCTAATTCAAATTAATTACAAAATAATGTTCTTAAGCCATTTGGTTACCTATTTTGCAACATGTAAACATTTCTTTGTTTCCATTGGCTGAAGACATCAAAACTATTTCTAGGAACATGATTGATATGTGAAATAAATTGACTTGTATCAATAAATATTGAACCTGTTTCTTAGATATCGTAGACCATGAAGTGTTTCCCGAGGGGGGAAAATAGTGTAAGTTACGGTATTTCTGCGAGAGATTGACGATCGTTTGGTGTTACTAGGCCTACTGATGTTTTGTACTTCACCTCTTACCATGTAATGCCATGGTGTGAGGATTACTGAGGTGTTGGATAAATCATTGAATTGCAGGGCCCAAACATTATAGTATAAACAATGAATTGTTTGTAGGCCTTGCCTACCCCCCCCCTCCCCCCCAAAAAAAAGAAAAATCTAGGTAGGCTTAGGCCTATTAAAAAATCACTTGGAAGAATTATTCATTCAGTTTTGTGGTACTTTTTCGGTTGATATGGACCATAGGGGAAAAGAAGGTTATTTTGGATGGGGGGGGGGGGGGGGGGGAAAGCGCGTATGTTTTACAATATTGTTATTATTACCGGTATTAAAACATGTGCTCAAAAACTGGTCCATACCAACCGAAAAATTGCCCGTTTTGTATGTTCGTTGTAAAAAAACAACTCTGAGAAAAACATTAAAAAAAAACTTTTTTACCCATAAGCCCAGGCGGGAGCTGACGATGTAGACTAGGCATGGCATATTAATTTGTTTGTTGTCTTTAATCAACTCACGTCGGTAAGATACGTTGAATGTCAAGTTATTGAGAAATAGGCCTACACTCGTTTTATGTTAAACATAAGATAGGCCTAGGCATATGCATTGTACCGGTATTTTATTACTTTATCATAAAAAAAAATGGTGAGTTTTTGTATGTTTACCTGCGTGTATGTATATGTGTTTGTTGTTTGTTTGTTTACATTACCATGTATATTTTCATTAGATCGATGTAATTTCACACATTCTAAAAGGATGCCAATACAATTTTAAAAAATACAAACAAAAACTACATTAGTATGAAAACATTTAGCAAAAAACAATAAAAAATTAACAAAATGAATTTGCTGATTTAGAAAAAAAAAAAACTAACACTAGGCTGGAGGGTACAAGGAACATCCCTACATGTTCATCTTGTTTTTTTTTGCATTGACCTTGTAAATTTATCAATTTTGATAAATCAACTTGCAGAACTTCTGCAGGCGTCTTCTTAATTGGTTGTTAAAAGGCCATCTCCAATCAAATTTGTACGAGTCAAGTTCTCATTATACTCTCGAAGAAAGGATTTACAAGTTCCTTGAAAAGTTTGCCTACCCATCTAAATACAATCGTAGGTCAACCTAACCTTTCAATACACATAGGCCTAGGTGTAATATCGATCGGTGTAATATCGCGTTGTTGGATGAGCGTAATTGGTGCATTGAGCTGCCATGTGTTATGCGGATTTTCTGTTCTGTGAAAAAATCATTACTAAGTTGAAGATTTTTTTTTATTATTAAAAATAAATAAAAAATAAACTTAAATTTTTAATTTTTTTTAATTAGGGTAATCGTAATTTTAAAAAAAGAAAAAAATCCTAAAATTTCGATTTTCATAAGAAATAATTATTCGATTGTGCTCAAATTTCACACTAATATATTTATTTATAAAATTAAGGTTAACTGTGAAAAAATCATTTCAATTGGATAAAGCATGTAGGTGTTATAAGTCAAAGAATTGTTTTAAAAAAGAAAACCCCCGTAAAATTGCGATTTTCATGAGAAATAATTTTTCAATTGTGCTTAAATTTTCCACGAATATATAAATTCATAAAATAAAGGTTCTGTGAAAAAATCATTACAATCGGATAAAGCGTGTAGGTATTATAAATCGAAGAAATTTTAAAAAAATCGTAAAATTGCGATTTTTATGAGAAATTTTTTTCGATTGCGCTCAAAAACGTGGCAGTTCTAAGTTCAGAGATTTCGAAGGTCTCAATAAAATTTCATTGCAATCGGAGTATCGGTTTAGCAGGAATCGTGCTAACAAACAGACAAAAAAAAAGAAAAAAAGAAAGAAAGAAAAAAAAAACATTCCGGATTTTTTTCCCCAGTGTAGTGAAATGGAATCTTCGCTTCGCTCGCGACGCTCATCCAATTAATCGTACATCCCTAACAAAAACTCTAGTACAGGAGTGGGGGGGGGGGGGGTAATATCACTTCGATTTACCTGATGCACACGTACTTGTGGCTTCATGATGCGAGTACATTCATTGCATGTATGGGAGGGAGTACATGAATAGCACAACCGCAGGTGATTAAGGTGACCTTATTTAAATTGGTTTGTAGAAAGCACTTGGGCTGGGGCTACACATTGCGAACTCTCCGCGACGGGAACACTCAGCATGCTCGCAGAAGAAGGACAACACATGGTTTTAAATGAGAGCGACTACACAGACGCAGGTGACTCGTAGCCAGTCTTGGGCACGTTACGTTCCCCCAAAAAAGGAACTTTGAAAAATTAAGTTACTTCTGCCTAAAAAGGAACTTTCATGTTCCTCATTCCTCAAAAGGAACTTTCACGTTCCTTATACCATCACTGATTTAAACAAAAATAAATGTGAAATGAGTTAGTTTATCATTACTCTTATTTATTACAGTGAGTCCCAGGCCATCTGACGACGGTAACGCCTTTTTTGAAAACACAAGATGTCACATTGATATTTTTCATACTGCAGTTTACGATATCAGGTACTGGAATTCGACGGGATTACGACGGCGAAAGGAACTTATAAAGGAACGTTAAATTCGTTCCAAGTTCCCACGAAATAGTAACTTTGACGTTACAAGTTCCTGATCTAAGAAAAGAAACGCGTTCCCACAAAAGTTCCTGAAAAAGGAACGTGTTCCTCCCCAAGATTGCCCGGACCCGCAGACCAAGGTCAACACATGTAGTTGAATGAGAGTGACTACACAGTGGGTTGCGGGTCTGCGATTTTGCTCTTGTTCTGTGATGTTCCATGTTGTTTTTACACTGGCCTCCCAGACTCTTCGCGCGGCAAAATTGACATGTGTAGTCGTAGCCTACTCTGCGGAGATCATATTGTGAACTCGCAATGTGTAGCCCCAGCCTTATTCTTCAGCGGCTCCATCCATATTGCTTTGATGTGGTGCGGTATTGGTGAAAATAAAACCTTTTCCAGTCAATAACAGCTTTATTGTAAATAAATTAATTCTCAGGATGAAAAAAATGCAACTGGAATAATACAAATCCATCAGTGTAGGTCTTAAAAAATTACATTTTTAGCAGATGATACTGAAAATTGTATTGTTTATGCATAATAGTTGCAAAAACGATCAAATTAAGGCACAATACTGTCCTTATAATGTCATCCATAAACTCTTAAATGACCCTTTGATTTCTGCACGTCACATTTATCATGCAAATATTTTTCTGTTCACATATTACCTACAATAGTTTCAGAAATTGCAGAAGACCGTTATTTTTGTAAACATTGCTTGTGATGTCAGATGTCACTAAATTAATTCAACATGATATTAGGCTTACATATTGATGGGAGTCCAGGAAAATAGTTTTATGCAAACATATCATTGTTCTTTTAAATGTTTGTTTTATAGTAATTTAGCCATAAATCTAGACTTTTTCCCCACACTTTGTTGAATGCAAACATAACAAAATACTGTAAATTAATTAATTTGCGTTAAAAGAACAATCATATTAGTGTAAAAATGGAAGGAATTCTGTAGGCAGCACTTTGTGCCAACAAACAATCTTTTTGAGAACTTTTCTGAAGATCCTTCCACCTAGACCCCGTTTATATTTCTAGCGTTTGACGCAGGTTTGACTTGAGTTGTAACGCAAGTTATAAAGTGAAAACTCAACCATCGTTGGCATCGTTTGTTCAAGAATTTCACCCGCGTAGTCTAACCTCAACCACCAACAATGCTAGTAATATAAACGGGGTCTTGACCTACAGCAACCTTTTTCAATGGCCATACTTTTTTAAAATCACCAATACTTAGCTTTTAAGTCTCACATCCTGTGGTTAATGTTATTAGCCTTGTGGTATTTTATTTTAAATCCGAAGTGCATCGGACCTGTGGCGTATTGGTTGTGGGTTCACTCTGCAAAAGTTGACTTTCTACGACTAGCAGAACGGAAAACTTACAATCCTGTACTAGGCCAAAGATAAAACATAAATGCAATTATCATTATAAAGTAGACAGGACAAGAAAAGATACACAGGTAAGTGACTCTGTATAGTGGTCCCAATAAAAGAATGCAGATAGCTCGAAAGTGTTTTCCCAACAAAACAACTTTGTCAACTCTATTCACGCTAGCTCAGCGTGGATCTGGAATTTTTGCTTGCGTTGGTAAAATATATTTCTCTTTCATACACAAAGGCGACATTCCTTTTACTTTTACCGCGCATTCATACTACCCCCACCACTACAAAGCATCTGCATTCTTTTGTTGGACCAAGTATACTAGTTTAGTTTTTGAAAATTATTGTAGGTAGACCTAGAGCAGGGATCGGCAACAAACGGACCGCGAAGGGTTGAGAGCTGTTCAGCCAAACTAGACATCTTACTTTAACCAAACTAACATGATGTATATTATGTTCTGGGTTCGAGCCCCAGGTAGGTCAAACTTTGATTGAAAAATTATCCAGACGAAAATTTTATTTGCATGTATAATACTTGTTTGATAAACAGCATCTTGACCTGCTGGACACTCTGCTTTTCCTATTGTTTCATTACTTGTTAGTCAAGGCTGAGATAGGGTACTTGCATTAAGGCACTATATCACCTACAAAAAGACTATTCTAGGGAGAGTATTCTATTTAACTACAATTCCGGACTGTGCCGCATATTTTCAGGAACATTCGGGCCCCACTAGAAATTACTTGCCGACCCCCGGCCTAAAGTCTGTATACGTTACTGACTTACTGGTGTAATTTTACAACAAACCACTATCGGAAATTATTTTTGTTTACTTGGCCAAATCTGTGATACAACGAACAACCAATAATTTTACTAACAGTGATCAATCTTCTGTAACTTTTGAAACTTTATCATGTTTTGACACAAATGACCGGATACCAACATTGATCGTTGAAAATCTAACACTGCCTTAGGTCCTACATCATCATAATGTATAATGTAGATAGATATGTTTCACCGCACACATGGAACGTGTGTTTTGGTTTGGGCTTGTGCTCAAGCTGCTTTTAGTAATGTTCAGTAATTTCATGTAGCGTACAAATATATTTTAAATAACAAATAAATTAAAATGTTCTCATCTCATTGAGCTTGTACATGCATTAATAAATGATGCGTGGTGCATGTACGGGCAATACATTACATAAACTTTTGCGTGTAGTGCAAGCAGCATGTATTCTGTGCCTGCCTCTGGGTTAGGTGATGTAGGTAGTGGGCTATTTGCTTGTGTTAAACACCAATTTAAGATTTTTTTGTTTGTTAAATTATTGATATTTGGACCATACCACCTTTGGTAGCCTAGTTTATCAAAAGGTTTGAGTTAAGTGTGAATATTACTGTGATGTAAATTTGTAATGTGTAAACTTGAACAATACAAATTATTATAATTGAGCATTGTCAAGACAAATTAGGCAAAAAAAATGAGACTGTAGGACCGTAGACCTAGTGATTGACTCAAATGATTGATAGTGGGTATCGATGCAAGGCTCACCATTTTCATTTTATCCAGTATTCTGAGTACGACACTTGGAATTTCAAGCGAATAATGTTGGTATCCCTCAATCATGATTGATATTTGATATTCACCGATATGTCTTAAGAAATTATCTTTAAGTACTATTTTAAATAATTTGCTAACATAGGTAGGAATGTTCAGTAGGGAATGTTTTAAGTTTTAGCGTGATACATTTACCTCACGCCTTCTCTGGGCAAGTCAAGATCGCACTATAATGCGGATCCCAAACGAAACAACGTAACTCTCTATCGAGGAACGATCTTGCGCAGCTCGGCAAAGGGTGCAACAAGGTCAAGTCCATATTCCAAGTAATAGAGTTGTAAAGGTTGAGCTTATAAACAACTATTTAAATTAAAATAAATTCATATTTAGAGTCTACACAATCAGTCACAGAACCAATTTTCAATGGGAGACATTAAAGCAGACCAAGCCAACCCTGTAGGCGCAGACACCATCGTCGAGAAAACAATGACCAACTAGAGTCTGGCATATTTAAGTAGGAAACACCAAGCAATCAAGTTGGATACGATTCCACCCACGGACAGCACGAGAATCAACAAGGCTGATTCGGAACAACCTTGGAACTTAATTAACGTAACACATAGTCATGTGTCATCCACAGGCTGGCTATTGTGTAGCATAAAAGTACCTTGAGTCGGTAGCTGCTGCAACGAGACTATCGAGCAAACAAATAAGCTAACAACACATTCAGGGAGGGCCATCTTGGTATTGATCTAAAGTAGCCTTACGACTAGACCTGTGCGAATATTCGATAAATAATGAATGATTCAAATGAAAATGTGAATTATTTGAAAATTATTGTTTATAATATGCTGAAAAATTATGTTTGTACATTATAACCTTGGGCTTAATATTTAGCCAAAAGGCATTACCCTAATAATGTCCAAGCCACCTTTCAATGATATTGGTGAGACAAATTATTTCATTTCTCTATTTGGTTAGTTGGTTAACACTCCCGTTAGTGAAATGGTAATTTTATTATATATTAAAAAATTACATTATTTACGTTCAAATTTTTTGTTTGTAGTATTTGATATTTGTTCCAAACTAATAAATTCCGTATTCGTACAGGTCAACTCGCGACATAATAATAATAATAATAATAGTTGCTCAATAGGTTTGTACGGTGATTATTCAGCTTCAATTAGCCTGACCTGACGTAGGTAGGTATTAACTAGTACCAGTAAAATTAATAAGTTGCTTACTTGCTCGCTTGGTTTTGTATCTACTGCTGATGGGCTCACCCACACACATTATCTTACTTTGTGGTAGTTAAATATATTGTGTTTGTTTTAATACCGGGAATTATTCACTTTGTGAAAATGCAAGTCATAGTTTCTCTTAAGAAAACATTTTGATGATCAAGATATGTGCCTTGATTTTGTTGTCCAATTAACACTTGTTGCTGCCAAGGTTTTCACTCTATTCACTTCAAGGTTCATAGTTACCTGAACCATTACAATATAAGTGAAGAATAAAGCCGACCGATCCGTTGATAACTTGTTCACCCCTAGTTCCACACAAGTGTCTCTTCGAGTCGTGTCCCTCGCAAAATATTCCTGCGAGGAAAAGTTAGTTCCCTTATGGATTGAGCAACGATCGACAATCACCGCGCGCAATGCACTCGTATCACTGACGTGACGCGCCGGCTGATATGTTATGGCTGGATAGGCGGCAGTGTCGGAAGCATAGACCCGCCACGCCAAGAGAACGTCGAAACCTTCTTAGTCTTGAAACAGGAAAGTCCTCATCTTGATTCCTCAAACACACATCACTAAGCTGCCAGTATATGTGGCATAACAGTTCACCGCTCGCCTTCAAATTACGCCAACTTGGTAATTATTTTACATTTACTAAGATTTCCCATATTATGATCACACGGTGTTGTATCTTTAAATAATTGAAGGTGCTGATATAATTTGTAAACTTCCTTACTTTTAAAATCCTGGTTCAAACTTAATGCACAGGGGAATTTCCCGTGTCCACACCTCACGATATGCAGTCAACTCTGAAGTCGCACACATTCTTTGAACACAAACTACTAAGGAGAGTTTCTTTCGTTCCGCGTGAAACACGCATTAAGTCGCGAAAGTCTCTTGCGTTTGTTTCCTCCCCTCGATATGGCAATGACTGTAGAAGAATTGAAAAGGCTTCCTCGAGTCCTGCGAAACTAAGATGCGACGGCCGGTGGCGAGCCCTAGAGTTTCGTCGGGTCGTAATGCTCGAGCTGCCACTGTTGTAGCGGTGCGGAGGCATCACACTCGAGCATCAGGACTTGAGTCTTGGCTTGGTCCATCGCCAGACACTTCTTGCTGCTACCGTGCTGGATGAGGTTCGTCTGGGAAGAACATTCACAACAATTGAAAAACAGACATTCTGTATACAAATAAAGAATAAATAAGAAATCCTCAATCGAGGCATGCGGTAAGTGCTTTTCAATTTTAACCGCTAGTTTTGTTTTTATTGGATAAAAAATAAATACATTTTTCCCAATGCCAATGGTACGAATGGTACCTTTTTTAGAGAAGATTTAAAATACACATCTGCAAAAAACAAGAAAATTCTGGTTTGTCCCAGATATCTGAGATAGTATCTATTCTATTTCTACAGTATTGCAGGTATTTGAGATAGGCCTACACAAAATCCAAAATATGCAAAAATTTCAGAAAAGAATCTAGTTCTAGGTATAAGCACCAAGAATTTTCATTTTAACTTAAAATGTAGCTTTAATCTAAATTCTTCTAAAGTTTCTTATAGATCATGAATTAAAAAATAAACAAATTCTCAGAAAAATATACAAAACTCGAACTGTTTGCTTAGAATTAACTAATTTATATGTATAGTATGATTGGAGAAGGGTTGACAGGTTGGAAAAGCATAGAGAACATAAAGAACGTAAAACCCAGCCTGAAAGGGCTGGGGGTGACAAAACTTTTCACCTGCTGATGACAACTGCAGCTAATTTAAAGTTGTTTGTTACCTTAATCTACGACGCGTTTCGTCCTTCTGGAACTCGTCAGGCAGATGGTGGCCGCTAAAAATCAGCTAACTACATGCAAACAAAACTCACAACACATTACCAAACCTGTGGTAGGAACACGCAAGAAGTAAATTCTGCATGCATGTTGTCATCATCAGCAAGGTTCCCAACAAACATTATACTCTGGGTCCCGTGCGGGAAAGTTAAGGGAAGTGCGGGTTAACTGCGGGAAGCGGGACGTCCCGCACGGGAAGCGCAAGGGAAGGTTAAGGGACGTCCCGTCTCGGGGAAAGTCACGGGACGTCCCGCACGGGACCCGCGAGGGCAAGTTAAGGGACGTCCCTGTGTCTGGGAAAGTCACGGGACGTCCCGCATAGTTCCCGCGAAGGAAGGGATTCGGATAAGATACGTACGGGTAAACTGCAATGCCCGTTTATTATGAACGATCCAGTTAGTCAACATAATTTACTATTTTGCCTGTGAAACAAAATGAGCATATTGTACTTCAATCAATCTCCACCATAAAGAGTTGTGTGTGTACATTATTGAAAAAACACGATAACCAATCACCTTGGTAATGAAATATATTAGTTTTTTATTTATTAATTAAACAACAGCTGTATGCATCAACAAAATTAAAAAGAAAATTTTGTGATATATTTTTAAAATTCAAAAGCAATTTGTAGAACGTTCTTTTTATTTTTATTAACCGCCACGGAGCCAACATTCATCTGCACACGCGAAATAACATGAATTGTTTATGCAGATAATTCTGTAGCATTTGGCCTGCTTTCATTTTCTCTGTAATACATTTTTGTATGAGCGAAGCAAAGATTCCATTTCACTACACTGGTGAAAAAATCCGGAATGTTTTTTTCTTCTTTCCGTTTGTATTTTTGTGTGTTTGTTAACACGATTCCGGCTAAACCGATACTCCAATGGCAATAGCGATGAAATTTTCTAAAGGCCTTTGAAATTTATGAACTTAGAACTGCCACGAGCCACGTCGCATTTTACGATATATTTCGATTTTTAAAAAAAATTCTTCGACTTAAACCTCTAGCCTACATGCTTTATTCGATTGTAATGATTTTTTCGCAGAACCTTAATTTTATGAGTTTATATATTCGCGTGAAATTTGAGCGCAATCAAAAAATTATTTCTCATAAAATCACAATTTTACGATTTTTTACGACTTTAATACATTTCTTTGACTTATACCACCTAAATGCTTTATCCTTTTGTATTTTTAGAATTAATATATTCGTGTGCAATTTGTGCGTAATAGAAAAAAAATATTTTTTAAAAATCACAAATTTACGCTTTTTTTCGTTTTTTACCAAATTTCTTCGACTTATAACACCTAAATGCTTTATTCGATTGTAATATAGTGTGTAATATAATGTGCGCCCCTGATCCTCATATCGTCGTCGTTAAACTTAAAACAATGTTACCAAGCGTGTCTCGCAGCCCATAGCAATGGGAAAACGAAATCAATTTAAATACCATCTGAATAACACATAGCAGCTCAATGCACCAATTACGCTCATCCAATAACACGCCTCCCTGAAAAAGCGTTGCGAAGCTTCCTAATCAAAAAATTTCACCATACTCCATGGTTTTACTTTTCACCAACTGAGACAAAAAGATATGAAGATCTCACATGATGTCATTTAATTTTGGTTGCATGTTCTAATAGAATTAGTACCGTTATTTTGTGGTCAACCAGCATCGCATCGGACAGCCTATACTTTATTTATGCAGATACACCCGCCTCGGCATTTATCAACAACTAGAACAGAATATCGAACATGCGCTGCGCATAGAAAGCATTATTTACTGTACCCACATTTAAAATATACCGTACACCATTAGTATAATATTCTGAACACTATTCCAACACATCCAAAATAATTAAAAGACTATACGGATAGGCCACAAAGCAAGCACACAATAACTATGATACTCGAGTAGATTTGCTGTTGAATCTATAGGGTGTTATTCCCACGCCGCTCAAGCATCCTCCGTGGCGTAACGGTTAGATGCGTGGCTTACAGATGGAGAGTCGCCCTGCAGGACCGAGTTCGAGACACCAAACTTGAAATTTTATAATTACTTGCAATTAATACATGTTGTGTTTCCACCTACAGGCAATCAACTGGTGTCGAAAATAAGACAAAATAGCCATGTAACCGATATTATATAAAACTTTTTATTTTATTTTTACGTTTAGCCTACATATTTAGCACCTAGATCGCGCTACAGATACTACGGGAAACTAGCGGGAAGATCGCGGGACGTCCCGTGCGGGATTATCGCGGGAAGATCGCGGGACGTCCCGTGCGGGAAACTAGCGGGAAGATCGCGGGACGTCCCGTGCGGGACGTCCCGTACGGGACCCGGTATCGGCCAGTAGGACACTTCTAGGCGGGACCCGTACGGGACGTCCCGCAAGGGTCCCGCCCGGGCAAGTGCGGGAAAAAGACTGCGGGAAGACTGCGGGAAAGCCCAAAAATGTTTGTTGGGTTACTTCACACACCATTCATACTGGGGCACACAGTCAGCACAGACAGTAAGGGGGCTTCCCTCCCAACTCTGGTGCTCGGGAGACAAGAAATACATCTTTATGTTCTTTATGTTCTCTATGCTTTTCCAACCTGTCAACCCTTCTCCAATCATACTAAACTAGCTGATTGGCCTTTTCCTAATTGTAACTAATTTATATGGATTTAATTCATGTCTGAAAGGGTTAAAAAAAAGTCGTTTCCTAGCAGTATATTAATGCAATGGCGCCAATTGAGATGAAGGAAGTTTAAGTCCCCCACTGAAAAACAGTATAGTAACGAAGACATCACTTTTCTGTCTGTCCATTTGTTTGTGTGATAAACCTTGTTCACAACGTTTAAAATGAGGGAAATAGCACCATCCCCTAAAAGTATTTATGCAATGGCGCAAATGGAGGTGAAGCAAGCATAAACACCATTATGCATATTTTTATTGTATGACTGGGCTAAGTTCAAGACCACAATCAAATTAGTACAAGAACGCAACAAATCTAGCCAAAAATGTGCGTATTGTAGAGGAAATATGAACAAGAAATGAGCAGTTAGTTATCCATAGGTGGAAAAAAGATGCTGAAAGATACTGCACTGAAGATGCTCAACCTCCACACTTAAACGGCTAAACATCTCAAGTACCCAACTGAAAAGCAAAAATATAAGACTATAATCTGTCCGTCTGTATATGACGGCCGGTTGACATGCACGTTTTTGGTTCATATTTCTCTTCAACAAGGATGATCCAGAATGATTTTGGTGACCCTGGGAGATAGGGGTCCAACCAAAAGGGAAATTTATATATATATATCCTTCACCTCTATCAAGGAAATGAATGAAATTTGAAAGACGTATAATAACGGTAAGCTTCGCTCCTACCTGTGCTTTTGAAAATATAGTTTATTATATTGTGTAGATTGCTCTTTTTTTGCTGCTTTGTGTCAGTCCAATGGACAGAAAAGGAGATACCAACTTCTAAAAATAACTAAGCTTATTACCTGCGTGTCGTACAGCCAGTGTTGGTTGCCCTTGGCCCCGTGACAAGGGTAGAGTATGACTTCCGAGCCTGCGTAGTCAAGACACGCCTCATCACGGCGGATCTCGCCTTCTTTGCTCATCATCCAGTACTGAAAGAAATATAATTTGTATTAATTATACATTAAGAATTCACCATTTTTTGGAAAACATATTGACTGTTAGCTCTGTACGGGACAAACGGCTAATTCGATCTGGATGACATTTTCAGGGAACCTTTGAAAAGTTTGAACTTGGACATGCTATGAATTTGGGTTTATTTAAAGAAATATTTCTAAACAAGAGACCGATTGACCTTGCCTCTGAGGTGAACGTCACTTCTCTATGATATAATCAGGAATAACAAAGCTTTTATTGTTGTGGTAAGTGTAATACGTCCATTAAGAATATGTCCATGTTAAAATATTGCAACAAGTTTAACCGATATCTACATCAAAAATAAATTTTGTATAGGTGTTAGGTGATGTGGAAATTTGGTAGTTTTCCGTTCAATTGCAATCGCTAACTGCATTTTACAACACTATTATGGAATAAACATACATAAAATTATAACAATGACAAAATGCAACTACAATTAAAGGATAAATGAAGAAGGTTCAATAAACCGTAAATGCTCATACATCCACGTTACTGGAAAAAGCGTTCTTGAATCGGCCTATACTTTACAATCATTCACACAAATACAATAGGGGTGGTATGGTGGTCAGTGTAAGTGCTGAAAAATTTCTGATCAGATGGGTTTTGGATATGTTTTTTTGAGAAAACATGCAATTTGCTAATATTTGCATAAAACGTTATTGTAAAGTTATTGAGTACGTATTGGATATCTTGTGCATCCCTACTTAAAATAAATGCGGAAAAGTATTCTTTAAAAAAATGTTTTTTTCTCCAAAACTACCAGAAATCATAGGTAGGCCTAGTCACAGAATATAGGTAACATAGGCGTACAGAAGAACAGACAAGCCCGTAACAATGGTGAAGGGATTAATTTCAAAAGTACTTTCTTATGTAGGCAAATATTATTATGTGCACCCCATTTTGATGGTTATTGGACTCAATTATCTTAAAATAGTGTTTCAATGTGAGCTAAATTGTGTTGTTAATAGTAGCTCTAGATCGCTAGTGCTATGGTACTATTTGCGAATAATTGGACACCATTATGATATAGCATGGTTAAATATAAATAATAATAATATGAAGAGATGGAATGGGTTAGGAGACCATAGCAGGAGATTTAGAGGCAATATGAGAGTGCTGGGAGGATGTAGAAGAGATACGATAATATAGTGGATGGATGATGGTTAAGGTTACGATTAGGTCCGCATACCCCTATTGAGATATGGAGAGGCTATGCAAATTAGGAATGCACATTGATACTTTTTTCATTATAGATTATCGAAATGGTAATGTCATCAAATATAGATTATCGAAATGAAATTAAAAATAATACATTCTCATGCCACTTGCTGCCTCCTCCAATCTCTGTTGTCTTTGTTTTTGCCTCCCGCTATTGGCTAAGTTTGCTCCCAAACATAAATCTTGAGAAAGACACCTTGTGACCTATCTCTGTCTGCCCAAGTGGGAAATATGAATTAACGTGTTTCTGGGCAGTTTTCAACCAATTATTGATACTATTTCGATTATCGATTATTGAGGATTTTATCCAATATTGATCATCGATTGATAATATTGATTATCGTGTGCATCCCTAATGTAAATCATTGGTGTTAGAATGACCACTATTTATTATGTACCAGTATAATATAAGCACCAATGTTAAAGTGCAATGTTAGCAGTACCAGCCAGCACGTGTTTATTGTTCCTTATTGCTTCATCCCGTGCAATATTTACCGTCGCTTTATTTTCATCCCAATAAGATCGGTATGTACCGGTACGTAGTTTTAGTACATGTTACCTGACTTGGTAGTTGAAGTGTCATTAAGTATTCTTCATACGCATGATCATCAACATATTTTTGGCTTGCATTCCTCGGCAATTCATTAGATGCATTTCTGCCTAGCTGTAAATTGTGATGCCCATGTGGTTATTAATATTAATTTGTGACGACGCTACGTCAGGAAATAAAAGAGTAGGTAGTGAGAATTATTCACCCACTAAACATCCTGCCAAAGTTATAATTTCTCTACAATTATATCGGTTAAAGAAAATATAACTTGACTTGTGAACTAGTATTTAGGGATGCACATCGATACCAATATCGATTAATATTATCGAAATGGTAATGTCATTATCGAATTGATTGATCGATAATATTAATACTACCAATAAAAAATTCAAGCCCGTTCAGACATAGACGGAATCTCAAATGTGGTAAATGAAATTCAAAATAATACAATCTCATGCCACTCGCTGCCTCGTCCTGTCTGTGTTGTCTTTATTTTTACCTCCCGCTATCGGCTAAGTTCGCTCCCAAACATAAATCTAGAATAAGACACCTTGTGACCTATCTCTGTCTACCCAAACGGGAAATAACTAATTGCGTGTTTCGGGCCATTTCATCCAATTATTGACATTTTGATTATCGATAATGAATTTTGATTATCGATTATCGAGATTTTATCCAATATTGATTATCGATCAATAATATTGATTATCGTGTGCATCCCTACTAATATTAATAATATTTATTATACTTTCCAGCCCGGTGAAAATAAAACTTAAATACCTACAATTATTGTAGAATATACATTGTAAAATTTTAAATACTAATTGAATAATAAATTTGGATTATACTTTGAGCCAGTCACGGCACACCAGGAACACAGGCTCATTCAAAATTCACTATAAGAAACTTAGAACAGTTATATGACTGAGTGGGTAGACTCTAAAAGAATTTACTTTGTTTATTTATTTTACAAAATATGGTTTATATGGATTTCTGTGTTATCATTCACATCTTCTTGATGTACTGTAATCTTGGGCATGAGACTCCAAATAAAACTAAGTTTCAAGGTCAACTTAGGAATTGACCAATCACCAACAAAACAAAACATTGCTACTAATGAGTTTAAAACACAAGTCTGGTCAATTATGATAAATTCTAATTGATGAGCTTTTGGGTTGTCTCTGCTAGGTCGAATTAGTTGTCATGACAGGGTTTTGTTTGTTTATCAGCACCATTCAAAATTGTGAAATGGCTGTTCTTGTGTTATAAAAACAAATATGTACTGGTACATAATAAATAAATGAATAAAAAGGTGACTAAATTAACAAACTGGTCATCGGTAAGCAGTGTGTGGTGCAAAGCTGTAAGACCCACCTGGTTGCCTCCCTGTTTGTGGCAGGGGTACAGGCCGACAGGTTTGTGAAGGTCGGCTTTCCTGGCGGCTGAGTCGAGGCACGTGCTGCCGCCGGCTCCCTTGTTGCGGATCTGAAACACGAGAGAAGACGCTTAGACAATATCAACATGAATGAAAACAAGAAGCAAGAACTTCAAACCTAAATCTTATTGTTTTCATATGTCCGAATTATAGGCCTTTTATGCTGTCATTTATTTTCCGTTATTTCAATGGAGAGACCTCCTTTTCAACATAATTATGTAGAAGTTCATACCAAGTAGAATGGCTTCCATGAAAACAACTTATTTTACACTTTTCAATGTATTTGCAGCAGATATACAGTTGGAATACCAATTTATTACCGGTATAGAAATTCAGGTACACCACCCCCTTCCCTTGACGACCTCCCCGACGACGATGACAATGACAATGAAACAACGAACGATGACAAAGACGATGACGACCGCGACATGAGAAACCCCCCTTCGTCCCCCTACCCGTGGCTGGTTCTGACCAGCATGGGCCCCTCCTCCACATATCCCCTATAGGCTAGACTCTAGAGTGGTGCATTATGACCTAACGGTTGACGCGTCCTTAGTAAAAAAAAAAACTAAAAAAAAACAAATCAGGTTTTTGGAGTACAAAATTGCATTTTTTCCTTGTAATTTTTTGGGGGCAACATTATTAAGCTTATAAATTTTTGTCAACTTTTGGATTGTCGCCCATTGATTTTAAACAAAACGGTTTTCTATGCTTGGCTAGAAAGAGGATTTATGTCTGTATTTTTAAGATATGAACATGTAAGCAAATTTTTTTTTAAATTAACGAGATATTCAAAATTCTTTTAGATTTGTTCCTTTCCACCCTTTTGGATTTTGGATGGTAAATATAATTCATACTAGCTATGCAATCCACATGTTAAAAAAATTGTATTGTACATTTTTTGACCCCTAAAAAGCCTCCCCGAAAAATGGACAAGTAGGGCTATGACTCGTCAAAGTACCGTACTCCAAAATGGGTTAATATCATAAAATATTTTTGTTTGCAAACCAATAAGGTAATTTAAATAAACTACGATTTAAGAGAGTTCATATTCTAGGAAAAAATGGATAACAAAAAAGAAAAAACCCAAAACATAGCCTGAAGGGCTGGGTGGATAGCACTTTTTAATTTGTTGACAAAATCGGCAACTCCAACTTGTAATAACTAAAATTACACCAAAGAACAATTTCTTGATCAAACCTCACCCTGTGATATTACTAGCGCAAGACTACTATAACCTCATGTCCTAAGAAATCATTGCTGGGTTTTAACCACATATTGTTCTGTGGTGCAATTTTATTTTTAATCTCTCCGGTTAATACGTCCTGGTTTTTATGAGAAAATAAATTTAGAAAGTTTGAGTGAACTCAAAATTTTGACCTGTTTCTGCGGTTCTATTGGAAGTTTGCATGCTGACGTCACCGGTGGGCTAGTACTAGCCAACCATCGGCCTCTAATTTAAATACTGATCGCTTATTGGCCCGCTTATGCCGTCAGCATCTGCATTCTTCCGATGGAGCAGCTATATGTAACTTTAATTTTTTCATATCGATATATAGAGTTCAAATATCGCTATCGTAATTATTTCCACACATCGATATCATATCAACATGTTGATACTTTGGTCCATGACTAAAATAATTATAATAAAATAAAATAAGGAGCATTGGTTGCGCTGTTTCGCATCACTACTGGCCACGACTTCTTATACAGACACCTCAAGAGAATAGGGATCAAGAGGGATGCCACATGCCCACTGTGTAAGCAAGGTGAACAAGATGCGGCACACATCCTCGATTGCGCGGCCTTACAATTGATTCGAGTACAGCTGGAATCCATGGAGAAGACCGGAATGAGCTACTGACTTTGCTGTACTGGTCTGCTCGGGAAGAGAATGTCCAATTTGAGAGTCACCCGTTGTAAACTTACCATTATGCTTTAATACATCTTATCATATATGTTTTATGTTTTTTTAATTTTTTAAAGTATTTTTAGAGGAGTGACGACGATTGAAAAGTATGCCCCGCTAGAAAACGATCCTTGTGTGATGTCACCCTTAGCCACTTGCGGAGAAAAATGTTTGAAACAAGTTTCTAGTGTTATTTCAAAAGAAATCTCTAAAACACGCGGAACACGCGACAGTTTAATGAGAACAAGTACGTACTTCGCCCGACGCTACTGCTTCGCCTGGAATGAAGAGCTCGGGGTATATGTTGTCGAGATACCACTTGAAGCTCTTACACCCGAGGTCTCTTCTCAACGCCTTGCGATCAGACACATCACCGAAGTCGCCCAGGTCGTTGCCCACGCGTTGGTAGTAATACTGCTTGTAATCGTCCAGCCATACCTGCACACAATACAGTAATTAGTAAGGAAGTAAGTAAGTTTATTATGAAATCTTTTTGGTACATAACATACATATTCATTGGCCCCCATGAGCTTAATGCTCATTGGCTGGGGATCTTTAACTTAAATGTGTACTGTAATGTCAAGATAGCAAGCTTACTAGTTACTACACTAAAAAAAACATTAAGTAATGTAAGATAAATATAGGAGTGGATTATACATTTTTGTATAGTACCGGTACTACATTAAACTTTGAGCCTGTTACTTCATTCAATTAATTAATTAACCACCTAAGACCACATTTGGAATACTGAGCCACAATATTTTGTAATGCATGTATACCCGGCGTCAGAAGTTAATCAAGGGGTATCATTGTATCTACAATACCAGCCCTTGATTTACTTCTGAGGCCGGGTATACAAACGAGATTATCAAAATCCAAATGATACAAAACAAGGCAATACTGTAAGTGATGCATGTTACAATGTAGGAAACTAACACCATATTCAGATATGCTAAAAGATGTACGATGGTTAACATTTCAAGAAAAAATTAAATTACATATGTTCATTTTTATATGAAAAATTAAAAATAATCATTTGCCAAGTTATTTAGAAGAAAAATTAAAGAGTGTGGAGGCAATACAATTAAGGAAGAGAGACCAGACAAACTGTTTAATAATATTACATGAAAAAAATATTTTTTGAAAAACAACGCTCATATTAAAATGTGCTAAAAAGTAAAAAATAAATTTTAGCCCAACAAATTTTTGCCTTACTCGGAAAATAAAAGCGTTGGGCGCTTTCCCTCCATGAACAACAAAATTCTGTAATCTATGTCAATAAGCGCCCAACGCTTTTATTTTACGAGTAAGGCAAAAATTTGTTGGGCGAAATTTAATTTTTTACTTTTTAGCACATTTTAATGAGCGTTGTTTTAAAAAAAAAAAAATACGTGTTATATTATTTTATTTTATACTTTTTAGTCTTAACAAATGTTGTAATCGAATATGTGCTCAATGGACATGTCCGAATTTCTGCATCTGGTTGGCCCATCCTCACTAGCTGTGACTTATTTCCTATATGAAGCTTTGTTTGATTAATAAATTACAATGGATTAATTGATTAACTAGTGAATGTGATAAATTGATTCATCTATTGTCATCAAGAATACGTGTGTGAAAAATTTCAGCTCGATTGGACATTGAGAAGTGGGTGAAATATTGATTAAAAGATTCCGTCCAGACAAACACATGAAGCTAATATAAGCGTTGTAAAATGAGCTGTATGTAAGTGTATGTAATTCATGAAAATATCAATGATTAGTTTTTCATGCAGGAATCGGAGAGTACAACAAATTGCCAGCAGATGTGAAGGGGTCAAGATATAGTTTTAAGTTAAATGTCAAGAATGGATACTTAAATATAGGAAATAAATTGTAAAATATTTGTCTATGTTAATACAGAAAATTAAAACATATTATGTGACCTGTATAGTAGGGTGGGCCGAAAAACAACATTTTTTTTTAAAGTCGTAATACCGCGGAAAAGTTGCGAATTGTGGAGACTAAAAATTTTTTTAAAAAAATTTAAAAATCGGTTCATATCTTCCGGTCGCGCATGTGCTCTAAACTTTTCCAAAATTTCGAAAAATTCACATTTTTACGATAATTTTTAACATTTTTAAATTAGCCTCTTCCCGAATGTAAAAGCTCGAATTTTTCATATTTTAAATTTTCTTCTATGTTAAAAATATTAAAAATAATCGTAAAAATGTGAAATTTTCAAAATTTTGGAAAAGCGGAATATAAACCGATTTTTTAATTTTTTTTACCCTTTTTAGTCTTCCCAATTCGCAACTTTTCCGCGGTATTACAACTAAAAAAAAAAAAAAAAAAAAATCAAAATTTTCCAAATTTTGGAAAACTTTAGAGCACATGCGCGACCGGAAGATATGAACCGATTTTTAAATTTTTTTAAAAAATTTTTTAGTCTCCACAATTCGCAACTTTTCCGCGGTATTACGACTTAAAAAAAAAAAAATGTTGTTTTTCGGCCCACCCTACTGTATAGTAGCATAGCTAAATGAAGTAGGTCTAAATCAAATATTAATACAATACAATAAATACAATACACAATTCACATCTCAATTCCAAAGGCTAGGTACCGAAACCCAGTGTTGTGCTCCTTTGTAAGTAATGCACATTACATTTTAGTTATCTTTTTAATTAAACGAGTGAGCGCAGCGAACGGAGTGATCTCCAATCAACTCAAACGGCGCTTATTCTGTTAGTCTGCGTGTGTGTACGTTGAAAATCAGTCGAATCGCTGAACAGAATGCGCTGAAATTTTAAACAGACATTCGATACGAGTTTACTGAGAACTGGCTGATTTAAACCTACAAGAAATAATAAATTGAAAAATAGGCTTCCAATGTTTAGAAAATATTTTAACGACAATGGTTTAGATTTTGAAAAGATATTTTTTGTTTGTTATTTGCCTGGCCGTGAAATGCTGTGCCCATGCAAAGTCTATCAAATGTTGCACGTCAAGGTAGGCCTACCCCCAAATTCCGCTCGTAGATTGAGTAAACCTTGGAATATTTTCACGTATTTCGTACTGGCTATAGCCTATATGTTTACCATAGTAGGCCCTATTGCCACAGATGATGGACTACATTGCGTTATATGCATTTCAAAACATGTTTAATAATTTTTAAACAAGGCCGCTTCGCGAACGCTTTTTCCAGTCGCGTTGATGGATGAGCTTTTTTTTGGAATATTTCTGTCCAATGATTACGTTTTTATGTGGAATCTCCTTACTTTTCTATAGTTACTTGATATTACTTGTTCATATACACCTGTAAAAGGCTTAAATTAAAACCTTTATTTCTATGAATTTTGACCAACTTTTTCAACTTTTTCTTTCAAGAGGCACTACATCACCATAATCTTTATGTCTATGTAAAATATGAACGTTGTAGCCCCACCCGGTTGGTCAAAATCGGCCCAAATATCACGAAAATATTGTATTAAAAACCGGAGAAAAAATCGTAAAAGTACGATTTTTATAAGAAATATTTTTGCAAATGTCTCTAAAATCATAACATATATCATTTCAGTGATCTAAAACGTTCTTATAAAGTTTTATCAATATCAGAGTAGCCGTTTGCCAAATATCACGAAAATATCGCACTAAAAATCGAAAAAAATCGTAAAAGTACAATATTTATGAGAAATATTTCTTCGATTGTACCCAAAAACAATACAGCTCTAAGTTCAGAGATTTCGAAGGTCCCCTCCAATTTTCATCAAGATCGCATATGCCGTTTGCCCGGTAGAGAGCGAACACATTCACTCTCACTTATCATATGGTCTGCTATTTTGGGGAGCTTCCCCCCATGCAAACAGAATATTCATTCTTCAAAAGAGAGCGGTTCGTATCATAGCTGGTGTCTCCAGAAGACACTCATGTAGAGAACTTTTCAAGGAACTTGGTATTCTTACTCTAGCATGTACCCTTATCCAATCAGCCGCATTATTCGTTCGCACCAACCGTAACCTCTTCCATCTAAATGCTTCTGTGCACTCCCATAAACACTAGAGCCAACCTTCACATACACAGGCCCTCCCACAATCTGCGCCTCTTTGCACAAGGCCCTGAATATCTAGCTTCCACCCTCTACAATAAGCTCCCTGACCACATCAAAACCTCTCCCACCCTGTCTTCCTTTAAACATAAGTTGAAATCATATCTTACAGCAAACAGCTTTTACTCCATCAATGACTACCTCTCCATGTAAATATTTGCAGTTAATTCATTTTATCATTATAATATTTACAAATTATCTAGAGTATAACCACAAACAAGCACTGTAATTTAAAATTTTCAAATGTTCCCTTAGCCGAAATGATGAAACAAACTTCTATTGCTTACACGCTTCCTTGGATTGTGCAGGTATAATATAAGACACATTCTGCTGTACATCCTCCAATTGCTGTTTTCTGTGCCATCAGCAATTCTCATCACAATATCACATCAATATTGCTTTATATCCAACTTTTCTTTATTCTATATGAATTCTTTATCTAGTAGGGCAAGGCTGCCACTGACATTTAAAAAAAATCCTGTCGGAGGACGTTAAAAATCCGCAAAAATCCGTGAAAAGTCTAAAAACGTTAATAATAACGTATACGTTTTATATACAGCACAGGTAAACCAAGAGCACATAACGTGGTAGGTGACATATACACACCTATATTAGCAGAGTACAGATATTTATTAAGCAAGCTAAAAAGAGCTAGTTAGCTCCATGGCAGAATGGCTTAGCTTGCTATAAATATCAATATATACTAGACACATTCTACTGTACATCATTGCTGTTTTCTGTGCCATCAGCAATTCTTATCACAATATCACATCAAAAATTGCTTTATATCCAACTTTTCTTTATTATATATGAGTTCTTAATCCATAGTAGCGCATGCTATTGTTTTGCATCTACTCTACTTTAACATAAACACTGTGTTTATCATTATTAATCAATTAATGAATCATCATATACACATATATATATTGATTCATAGCAGTTGTTGAAAAAGTTTGCCCCGACTGGGGTTCGAACCCAGAACCTCCGGCTTAACGTGCCATAGCTCTACCATAAGCCGGAGGTTCTGGGTTCGAACCCCAGTCGGGGCAAACTTTTTCAACAACTGCTATGAATCAATAACTATGTCCTTAAAGCGGGCTTATGCTTAAAAATCTTATATTCATATATATATATATCAATATTATCAATCATCATACATATCAATATCAATATCCATATCAATTATCAATTATGCTTTATATCCAACTATTCTTTCTTCTAACACTGTGTATATCATTATTATTACTATCACTTTTATTATTAATTATTAATTATAGACTATTCACTTTCTCTGCAAAGAGTTATACTTGTACACTGTACTAGTCTAAGTGAATAAAAATATCTATCTATCTATCTATCAAACAGACAAAAAAACTAACAAAAACAAAACACCCGAGCTATTTTTCTTGGGGTAACATAAGTAAAAAACAAACAAAAAAACACAAAGTCAAATTGAAGTCTTCGCTTCGCTCATCCAAATACAATCTAGAAATTACAAAATCTTTCCCGACCAGGGGATTGAACCCACGTCTCCCATATTTTGGCTATAAGGGCGCTTTAGCCAACTAGACTAGGGAAACGTCAAAGTCGTTGTTAGACGAGTGAGCGAGTCATGTGTTGAGTACCCGGGAACATTTGCATTTAAGTTTGATTTATACTCGTATAAATAATAGGGTATTTAAGTTTAGGCCATAATGCTCCACTCCACTGTAGCCTATGATAGGCTAGGAAGGCCTAAGGTAAGGGGGAAGAAAAGGAATGTTACCGGGTACTCAACACATGGCTCACTCACTCGTCTAACAACGACTTTGACGTTTCCCTAGTTAAGAGGGAATGGGACACATATTTAAAAAAACAAGTAAGGTAAATTTAAAGTTTTTGGTTGGAAATTCTTTTAAGTAAGAGTTTGAATTTTGCATTTTTGCAAGTAACTGTACTTATGCAAGCTTAACATGTTTTTACCAGATGTTGACCACTGCCAAATTATTTAAAGACGAAATAATATTTTTTTACTGTGACCTGTCAACCCTTCTCCAATTTAAAAACATATATTTAAAAAAAGCAAGTAGGGTAAATTAAAGTTTTTGGTTTGAAATTCTTTTAAAATAGAGTAAAACATACCTCGGCCAGCCGAATGGAATTCCTCTTTAGAACGTTCACTCCTGTTCTCCACTTGTACGGAGATCGCTTGCGGAATATATGACCAACGTGCGAACATGGAACAATTTCCAATCTGCCTCCGCACATCCACGTCTAGAAAAAAGGAACATTTCAGTGTTTATTGATTTATTTTTAGAATACAATACAAATACAAATATTTATTGTCTCTCCTTGAATATGTCTATTCTTAAATGTGTGTGAAATTCATAAAGCATACATAATTAATATACAGAGTAATAAAGTATTTTCTCCCCCATTTTGACTCTACAACTTTTTTGTCTAAAATTATCAACATTTAATAATATGTCCAAAGTGGGCAAAGATTAGAGTGTTGATGGTGGCAAAATTTATTAAGTTCAAAATCACAAGCAGTACTAATTTTTAACAGTGCAATCATTAGTATTGAAGTTAGTTACCTTGAAGGATAGCTCCAGATTCTCCCCGCCCCAGATGTCGAAACCCGAGTCGTAGGTACCTAGTTTCTCGAAGAAGGCTCTGTCGATGGCGAAGAGTCCGCCTGCCATCGTTGGACTCGCCACTGGCTCGGCGGGGTTGCTGTGTCGCTTGCGTTCTCTCTCGGGAACAGCATGCCAGTTGAACTACGCGGAGAGCAAACACACGTTGTAGTAGTATACCGAATACACCCAGGTGCACACTGCAGTGATGCGTTTCAAATAATACTACAATCTAATAGGTATTATGGATTGTTGCAGGATGACTTTCATTTCATCTTAACTATTAGCACTCAGTTTAACTTCTTAATTATGTTTTGTGTGCAAAATAGAAACAACACATTATGAATTAGCACATTATCAATAAATTAAAATAAATATTTAATTTTTAAATGTTATTTATGTTGCAATTTTAAATATCTGAATCACATTGAGACTTAGGTATGAGTATGACATGGCATGGTTTAAGTTTTAGTGATAATTCATGTTTCTACATCAAATTTAAATTCTTAAGTTCTAAAATTAAATGCATTGCATTCTAATAACAATTTAAGATAATTTAGATGATATAGGGAACTGTCCTTCATTACCAAATTTGAATATGTCCCTACTAATAACCTCAAATACCGACCAGTTAAGTTTTTTATGCGTCCGACTTTTATTAGCGCTAACTGTGAGTGAGGAAAAATTTGAACCGGACTTCGCGCCGGAAAACGGCCATGCGCCATTGCAGGTGGGCGTGACGTCATCGTGAGGTTCGCCGAGGCGGCGGAAGTCAAAACCCAGGAACTTTGAACATGCATAGAATCCACAGATTTTATTTTTTATAGTTTATTTTAATTGCGATGTTTATTAGATTGAATATTACAAATTACTAAATATGTGAAAGATATATTTGAAACCAAAGACAGTTCCCTATTATTGTGTATTTTATGGAATTGTAAATTTATTATTTGTACACAAAATTAAATTGAACCAAAATATTATTGTTTATTGCAGTTTTTTGTTCTCAACTTTATTTGTGTATGAAATCGGTAAAAATTGTTAACAATTTTAAGTTAGACCTAACAACTCTTTTGAAAGGACGACTTCTTTTAAAATTTTAAACATTGATTATAAGCAAAAATTAAGTTATTCGCACAATTAAATAAAATTTGAATATTTCAAATCCTAATAATTTTACAAAGTTATATATATTGGTGTGAGATAGGATCCAACAGCTTACCTTCAAACAGTGATGGTGGCTGCTGAGTTTCTTGAATAATAATAATAGGCCTAACATGTATATGTACAAAACACAGAAAACACGAGACGTTTCGACACGAGGTCTTGTTCTCTCTTGAGTGAACAAGACCTCGTGTCGAAACGTCTCGTGTTTTCTGTGTTTTGTATATATTTATGTTACTATTATTATTCAAGAAACTCAGCAGCCACCATCACTGTTTGAAGGTAAGCTGTTGGATCCTATCTCACACCAATATACTCCAGCCGATATTGGCATTCTTTCTACATAACTTACAAAGTTATATGATTTTTTTTAAAAAATTTGGATAACCAAAGAACAGGCTTTACCCTCAACGTCCAGGTGAATCCACCAACATGAATAATTCGGTTAGGGACGTACTGGAATGTGTCGTCAAGAATCAAATTGATCACGGGGCAAACCACCGTTGTACCGTTGGTTTCCCGGATGCGAAACAGCAGCGGCGGAAGCCAACCTATGTAACACGCACATCTCGTACTGCTCGTCACATAACACCTCGATGTATAGTTGGTAATAGTTCCGTGATAATCCAGATAGAGGACGCAACAACAGCACAAACTAGAGGTCAGTTAGGGTATCCGGGAAGGCCTCTATCCGGGACCTATTACAATGTTGTATGTATATTAGCAGGCCTGTATGTATGTGATTAATACACATATAACCTAATTATTACTAATCGCAATCAATCAATAATACTAAACCTATACCTACATATTAAAATCACCTTTTGTGTATTTTGTAATGCATTTATCAGAAACACACAAATTAAATTAGTTAATTAAATTTAACTTTAAATTGGGTTTGAATAATAATATGTTAAATAATGTAAAACGTATATTTATGGACAATAAGAGCTAACACAAATCTATCTATCTTATTCTTTTGGGTTGTTGGATCATCTGGGTAATACTTGGATATAGTGTAACCTGGTACCCGGTTCCAAAATAAACTACCCGAACTGACCTCTAGATTAAACCTTGTGTGTCATCAGGCTATTTGAATGTGCCGCCTCACGGCTTTGAATAATGAGCCACCTCACGGCTACCTAGAAGAACACTATATGTCACAAAGGCGGTGTATAAGCAGACGAATAAATGGCCGTCCAAAAGTTTATTCAGTTTTCTAAAACATACTCACCTTTATCCTCGATCATCCGAACAATCCCAATACCAAGTGGTAAAAAATGGTGACAACGGTCGGATAAGGAAATAAGGGAAATATTAAAATATATTTCAAAGTATTCTGTTACATATATAAGTAAATATGGCAGAAACAAACCAGACGCCCGGTGTGCAGAACGAAAGCACATGGCGGGTCCAAGTGGACCCACCTCAAATCTTTTCTTTTCAACCCCACGAATGGCCTTCGTGGAGGAAAGATTTGAGCGATTTAGGACGTGTTCTGACTAGAATCTGTGACTTCAAAGAGGCAAGTAAAAACTCTTATATACACAATGGGTGATCGAGCAGAGGAATCCTAACCCCTTTCAATCTTGCTCGGGGGAAGATGACTATGATGTTGTAGTACAAAAGTCGAGAATTATTTCATTCCTATGAGAAATAAGATATATGAAAGGGCCATGTTTTCTACGGCAAAACAACAACCAGGTGAGTCAATCGACACCTATACAACATCACTTCACACTCTATCTAAGACGTGAATGGGGCAATCTACAGACGAAATGAAGTTGTGGCTCTCATAGTAGGCATGTGCGACCAGAGACTAAGCGACAACAAATGCAATTAGATCCCACCGCTGTCACCATGTTTTTTCCACTTTGGTATTAGGATTGTTCGGATGATCGAGGATAAAGGTGAGTATGTTTTAGAAAACTGAATCACTTTTGGACGGCCATTTATTCGTCTGCTTATACACCGCCTTTGTGACATATAGTGTTCTTCTAGGTAGCCGTGAGGTGACGTGACGGTTTTACCAGCTACTGAACAGGTAATCGAGAATATCGCACTTACAAAACCAACCAAAATACTCTGTGGGCCAGATAAAAGACCACTGGATGTTATTGGGGTTTTGGGAAAGTGAATCTCAAGTTCAGAGGAACAGTATCCACTGAAACCGTGTATGTAGTGCAAGGCCTAGATACTCCACTTCTAGGTAGACCAGCTATTACTAGCCTAAAAATCCTAGGGCTAGACCAATCTATCGATCCAATCGTAACTACTCCAAGAAACAAATTGGAAACAAAATTCAAAATCTTTTTCACTGGTTTGGGGAAACCATCCAGGAGACTACAAAATCAATGTAGATCCTGGAGCGACTCCAAAGCCATTTTTACTCCTAGGTCAGTAGCCTTGCCATTGTTAGTACTGTAAAAAAGGAACTAGATAACATGGTTTAAAAATAGAGTCATAGCCGAAGTAGAAGAGGCAACCGATTGGTGTGCACCAATGGTGGGGAGTGCCAAAGCCCGCAGGTGGTGTCCCAATATGCGTAGATCTTACTCACCTTAATCGTAGTGTGAAACGGGAAAAACATCCAATCCCTAAGGTAGAGCATACACTAGGAAACTTGCTGAGCTAAGGTATTCTCAAAAATAGACGCAAATGCGGGTTTCTGGCAGGTCCCTTGGGCCCAAATCTCAGCATCTCCGACTTCCTCTCGCCATTCGGGAGATTTAAATTCCTAAAACTTCCATTCCCTATCTCGTCGGCCCCAGAAAACTTTCAGAGAAAGATGAACATTATACTCCAAGGTCTAGAAGGAGTAAGATCCACATGGATGACATAATCGTGTGGGAGACAGCCAGAAGAACATGATCGCCGTCTTCGAGCTGTACTAAGAGATTTGAAAAAATCGAATGACACTCAACGAGAAGAAAAAGGGTTTTTCCGTTGACAAAATCACCTTCCTAGGTCACAAGGTCAGTGGGCCCAGGGTATTGCGCCGGACGAGAAGAAAATATCTGCGATTGTGAACATGGAAAGCACCATCGAACGTCCAGAAGTCCAGCGTTTTCTGGGAATGGTTAACTTTCTCGGGAAATACATTCCTCGGAAAGCAGAGATCCTCGAGCCTATAACAGTCTACTCTCAACAAAACTCATTGGATATGGGGCCCACATCAAGAGGAAGCCTTCAAGAAGATCAAGACTTTGTTAACCAGTGCACCATACTAGCATTGTACGACCCAACAAAAAAAACTATTGTTTCGGCGGATGCGTCCGTCATACGGGTTGGGCGGGGTCTTATTACAAGAACAAGATGATGGGAAGAAGAGACCAATAGCATATTTTGTCAAGATCCTTATCGGCTGCCGAAAAAATTATGCGAATATCGAACGGGAGGCATTGGCATTGACGTGGTCTTGCAAAAGACTCAAGGACTTCAAAACCCGGGGGTGTCATTCTCTTTTGGGAACTGCCCACAAACCCCTAGTCCCCTTTGTTTTACTTCCAAAAACTTTGATGAGATGTCCCCGAGACTACAAAGATTCCGAATGGGGATGATGAATACAGCTACAAAATCTTCTATTCTCCCGGAAAAATCTAGTCGTCGCAGATACGCTCTCAAGAAAGCCACTTCCATGCGAAGAAACAAATGAATTAGAAGAGGAAATGTCCGCGTACATACATTTGGTGAAACAGCAACATCCCAGTCACAGACACATATTTGGCAAAGAAAATAGAAGAACAAAATAAAGATCCATATGCACAGCACCGAGAATATACTACTAAAGGGTGGCCCTCAAGAATAAAGTAGTACCCAAACTACGGGCTTACGGGTCCTTAAGGATGACTTTAAATTTAAAACGATAGTTTGTTAATGAGAGGCACTCGTCTTATAATCCCGGAATCCCTCCAAAAACAAGTTTTGGGAGAAAATCCACGAAGGCCCCCAAAGGGAAATAACAAAGTGTCGTGCAAGGGCTCGTGAAGCAGTGTGGTGGCCAGGAATATCCACTCAAATTGAATTTGCAGTCAGATCATGCCCAGAGTGCGTTCAACATTCCAGTAACAGTCATGAGCCAATGTTTGCTTCAGAGTTTCCTTCAAGGGCCTGGCAGATTGTTGCCATGGACCTATTCAAGTTAGATTTACAGTGGTACCTTGTCGTAACAGACTATTACTCCTGGTACTTCGAGATTGCTGAGCAAATCAAGGGCAATAATCAACAATTGCAAGTCAATATTTTCACGCCACGGTATACCAGAAACGGTCCGAAGCGACAATGGACCTCAGTTTGGCACTTTAGACTTCCCCGAGTTTAAACAGTTCTCTGAATCTTACGGGTTTAAGTTGATAACTAGTAGTCCTAAGTACAGCCAAAGCAATGGATTTGCTGAGGCAGCGATGAAAATAGCAAAACTACGATTGAAAAATTCGGAAGATCCATTCCTAGCTCTTTTAGCCTATAGAAAAACACCTTTAGCTAACGGACTAAGCCCTGCCGAGCTTCTCATGAATATAAAACTACATTCTACACTACCTTTGTCTCCACAACAACTGGACAAAATACCGGGCAAGTCGAATCTTCGGAGGAAGGAAGAGATAAAAAGCCAAAAAAAAGTCAAATTATATCGAAGACACCGATGCCATACTCTATCGCCATTAAAACCAGGTGATGCTGTATGGGATAATTGACATGCGGACACACGGAAGAGTTCTTCACTGTGCTACCGAACCAAGGTCATATGTAGTCCAGACCAATCGTGGAGCAGTCAGGAGAACCGATGGCACCTAATCCAGAGCCATACTTCCACAGCGACGGAGAAGAAGGAGAGGAAAGCTTCGAGCCGAGTAATACCCAGACGGAGGACTCGCACGAAGAGATAGCACCCCCGGAGCCAGTTGCAGTAGCCACCCCTCCTACAGAAGCTCTCAACAACTGTCTGTGGTCCTCAGCCATACCATGGTGGTCCGTATCAAACGAAGAGCGGGAGGAGAATCCGTCCTCCTATGAAGTTAGATTTATAAGAGCATAATCCTCCAGTAGATAGTTTCATTGTCATATGTAATAAAATTCTCTTCCAGAATAAAAGCATAATTAAAGTTCATACTTTAAAAGGAGGATGTGTCATCAGCTATTTTTAATGTGCCGCCTCACGGCTTTGAATAATGAGCCACCTCACGGCTACCTAGAAGAACACTATATGTCACAAAGGCGGTGTATAAGCAGACGAATAAATGGCCGTCCAAAAGTGATTCAGTTTTCTAAAACATACTCACCTTTATCCTCGATCATCCGAACAATCCTAATACCAAAGTGGTAAAACACCTTGCATCTTTGATAAGGTTTAAAGATCATCGGCAGCATTGCAGCCAAAGATTTTAGAAGACTAGACCACAGTCTACTGAGGGCAGTGTTGAATCCAGCTATGATCCCGGGGCCCCCCCGGGAATAAATTGACTGCATGCAGTATATATTCCTTCATTTTTCAAATAATGTCACTTTGCCGTTTTTTAAAGGGCACGAACATAATATCGCTTTGAAGGTTGTTAAGTTTTATGTTTGTAACTGTAATCAAATTGGCAGACCCTACGAAAAACGTGTGTGCAACTCACGAGGTCAAGAACTAGATTCGTAAATGTATGGTCATTCGAAGGGTTCCGACTTCTGTTTAGTAAATTCCCCAAAAAAGTCTTCTTTTGTATGTTGGCTCGCAGTCGCGCCTTGAGAGGATATGCGCTTGCAGGACTGATACAGTTGCAGTATGTTGGTTAAATGGTCAGTGTACTTTTCGATGCGAAAACACTATTATCAGTTAACCAATGCGTAGGCATCCTGTAAAAGGAGGGATCAAACACAGTTTTTCTTGTATATTGGGCTAAAAACTGATACTTGCTTCCTATTAGTCGAATTTCACAAAATCGTGCCGTGATTGGTAAAAAAAAAAAACTTTTTTCGCCCTGTTTGGAAAATATTGAATTTGTTTTCGTTTCTAACATGACCGTTTTATGAATCTAGCGGTTTGAAGGTTAAATCTAGTGGATATTTAGGAACTTTTAGCGTCCACAACACACAAAAACTACATTATTTTGGTATTGCGTTCAGACCACAACTTTTTTCTAAAACGCACCAAACGCATTCTTAAATCCTGATTTTCAAAATTTTCGCCTGCGGCGCTCGCCCCGTGCTTGGTCCCTATGTAATACCCCCGGGATCTTAAATAGCCCCCCTAGGATGAAAAGTCTGAATTCAACACTGACTGAGGGTTACCATTTATAAACGGAAATCAAATGTAGGGCAATGAAGCACGCAGACGCAGGCACCAGGTCTGGGGCTAATTTTTTTGGGACCTCAGAATTATTTGGAGAAAGCATTTTAGAGTAATAATTCACTTGTAAAATTGCAATTTTCAAATGAATTTTATACAATTTTTAAACTTTTTTCTTGAATAATTCAGACATTCCAGTACTTATGCAAAATTTATTTGATTTTCAAGTCTACAAAACAGGACAATTGTCCAAGATTTTCTGGATGTAGGTTACCCTAAGTACACTAGATAAACCATTGCACAAGCTTCAAAGTTGCCATAGAGGCTCTTTGGCTGCATTGCTTCTGTAAGCAGATGATCTTTGAACCCTAGGAAATCTGCCTCTTCATTATCCGTTACTCGGTACTGCTATTCCTTTACTTAGTTAAGCGAGCGAAGCGAGCGTTTCCATTTGACTCTGCCGGAAAAATTAGTCACTGGTTTTGTTTGTTTTTTTGTTTTTTTGTTTTTTTTTTTGTTTGTATGTCTCGCCATAACGTTCGAACGGAGGCTCGGATCGAGTTGAAATTTTGACCATCCGCAAGCTTCGTTCTCGATTGAATGCCATTAGTTTTGTGGCAAAATCGTTCAAAAAGTTAAAAAGTTACATTAAAGTTAATCGAAAGTTTTTTTTTCAAACTAAACGGCGACAAAATCTGAGATAGCCAAATCATTTAGAATGTCCGTCCGGTCACGAATATGTTAATTTTATTTTGATCCGATAAGTAGTGTAGATGGAAATTACATAATAACAAAAGTAACGTTGCCATGGCAACGAAAAGACGCGCGAAGTTTCTAATGCACTGCCACCTAGAAGTAATCAAAATACTTTCGAGGAAGCAGTCTATTATTTGTCAACAAAGAGTTTAAATAGTTAACCCAAGGAGTCAGGTTCTCTAGATGGCGGTGGATTTTATCCACAAAGTAAAGGATTACACACGGGTTTATACCCAAATACCTTGGCAATAATAAATAATTTTGGATACATGGCCCTGTGGACAGCGAACGCCGCAAATTTAAAAAAAAAAAAAAATGTGCAATGTGGGTCTAGGTATAGCACGTGCTCGCTTATCAACGCGTCCAACTGAGCGTTTCCTAGTAGATAAACAATGGGCGTAGGTTCAAATCTTGTGTAAGGCATGGATAAAAATGCTTCCTTGTCGCAATGTGCAATAAAACAAATGTTTAATCAATAATCATATATTAAAGGTATGAAATGAGAAATTTTGTCGCGTCATGTATTTTTTATTGTTTTATAGTACGTATAATATGTTAGTACTTGATCGTTTATGTATCTATTGGTTTAAATGATCCCTTAGTAGCCTACTCACAAAATATTTATGGTTATTAACTTATTTTTTGGATTAGCGTAGCGAGCGAAGGGAAGATTCCATTTCACTACACTGGAGAAAAAAATCCGGAATGTTTTTTTTTTTCTGTATTATTGTGTGTCTGTTAGCACGATTCCGGCTAAACCGATACTCCAATTACGATGAAATTTTATGGAGGCTTTCAAAATCTCTGAACCAAGAGCTGCCACGTTTTTGAGCGCAATCGAAAAATTATTTCTCATTAAAATCGCAATTTTACGATTTTTTACGATTTTTAAAAAATTTCTTCAGTTTATAACACCTACATGCTTTATCCGACTTTAATGATTTTTTCACAGAACCTTAATTTTATGAATAAAGGTATTCGTGTGAAATTTGAGCGCAATCAAAAAACTATTTCTCATGAAAATCGGAGTTTTACGTTTTTTTTCTTTTTTAAAACAATTCTTTGACTTGTCACACCTACATGCTTTATTGTTATGATTTTTTCACAAAACCTTAATTTTTTGAATTAATATATTCGTGTAAAATTTGTGTGCAATCGAATAATTATTTCTTAAGAAAATTTCAATATTACGATTTTTTCCTTTTTTAAAATTTTGATTAATTAAAAAAATTAAAAATTAAAGTTAACTTTTAATTTAATTTAATTTAATTTAAAAAAAATCTTCAACTTAGTAATGATTTTTTCACAGAACAACAGAAAATCCGCATAACACATGGCAGCTCAATGCACCAATTACGCTCATCCAACAACGCGGCGGGACTTTAGCGTTTTCCTAGTTAAATTTACTACTTTGGATCGGCATGCCTCATTAGGCTCCTATGCCATATTATGGAACTTTAATTGGATGAGCGTAGCGAGCGAAGCGAAGATTCCATTTCACTACACTGGAGAAAAAAATCCGGAATGTTTTTTTTTTTTCTGTATTATTGTGTGTCTGTTAGCACGATTCCGGCTAAACCGATACTCCAATTGCGATGAAATTTTATGGAGGCCTTCGAAATCTCTGAACCAAGAGCTGCCACGTTTTTGAGCGCAATCGAAAAATTATTTCTCATTAAAATCGCAATTTTACGATTTTTTACGATTTTAAAAAAAATTCATCAGTTTATAACACCTACATGCTTTATCCGATTTTAATGATTTTTTCACATAACCTTAATTTTATGAATTAGGGTATTCGTGTGAAATTTGAGCGCAATCAAAAAACTATTTCTCATGAAAATCGAAATTTTACGTTTTTTTTCTTTTTTAAAACAATTCTTTGACTTGTAACACCTACATGCTTTATCCTATTGTAATGATTTTTTCACAGAACCTTAATTTTTTGAATTAATACATTCGTGTAAAATTTGTGTGCAATCGAATAATTATTTCTTAAGAAAATTTCAATATTACGATTTTTTCCTTTTTTAAAATTTTGATTAATTAAAAAATTTAAAATTTAAGTTAATTTTTAATTAAATTTAATTAAATTTTAAAAAATCTTCAACTTAGTAATGATTTTTTCACAGAACAACAGAAAATCCGCATAACACATGGCAGCTCAATGCACCAATTACGCTCATCCAACAACGCGGCGGGACTTAAGCGTTTTCCTAGTTATTGTGATCATACAGGTAACAATTTATTATTATTTTATAAAATATTATTATTATTATTATTATTATTATTATTATTATTATTATTATTATTATTATTATTATTATTATTATTATTATTGTTATTATTGAGAAAAACATTTAGCTGGTTATTTTGACTTACTAAATACTATACTAAGTATTAACATTTTGGGCTACAAAAGTAGCAAGCGTGACATATATATGTTTTGTCTTAAGCTTTCGTGATTCATGGTTTAATGTTATAACTAGCTTTACAGAAAATATCACGTCGGTACAGTATTGTAGAAAATTACTTTTATTCCCAATGTTTCAGAAAACTCGGTCCTGTCCTGTCATAACCTGAAGATGCTGGAGGATATTCCAGCGAAACGTTGTTTAAAAAGGTATGTACCACCACCTAAACACTACACGTGGACCAAAACCCTAAAACCCGATACAACATATTAATGTACTTGGTTTTTCGGTTATAATGCTACGTATATTTTCGTTGGGCTGACATTTTGATGAAATTTCACTCATCATCTTCAGGGCCAGACCTGGGTAAGTTACTTTTGAAAAGTAATGAAATTACATTACTCATTACTTCAGCCAAAATGTAACTAAATTACTATTTAGTTACTTTTCCAAGAAAGTAATGAAATTACGTTACTTTTTAAGAAAAAAAGTAGTGAAATTACTTTCAAAAATTACTTTTTAATTTAAAATGTATCTGACATGCGGATGAGTATGACGCAAGTGCTTTGTCTACCGATGGCGGGTCTCAGACAGGGTGTTATCCACGCCCACACTTCAAAACTAGCGGAGGCCTATCACCGAGATATTGTAGATATCGACGTATAGATGTATAGTAAATTATTGATTATGCGGGTGACATCTATCGGCGAAATGTTGTAACTACACTACAAGTGTAACAATTCGACTATCGATTTATTTGACACAGACTTGAATGTTTGATGTCAAGTAGATAATTACGTCGTCAACGGCGCTCGTCATAGGCAGAAGTACCAAAAGTAAACATGGCTAGGTTCTGAAATAAAAACTCGGGACTAGAAATGTCGGAAATGCTGCATGCACATGCACATTGTTCAAGCGGGCGATACGTAGAAAGGCAGCAGGCGCACTGGCCCAGTGACTGATTTTGATACACAAAGGCACGGGCCGCGCGGCAAAAGTAACGCGTTACTAACGCCAAATTACAATGATAAAAGTAGTGAAATTACTCTTTCGTTACTTTGAGAAAATTGTAATTAAATTACTGGCTCGTTACTGAAAAAAGTAATTTCGTTACAGTAACGCGTTACTTCCGTTAGGTTACTACCCAGGTCTCTTCAGGGCCAATAAAACTTAATAAATTAAAAACGAAAACTACATTACATTAAGTTGTATTGGCCCTGAAGATGATGAGTGAAATCTCATCGAAACGTCGGCCCAACAAAAATATACGTGGCATTATAACCGAAAAACTGAGTAAATTAATACATATCATATTTATATGTTAGTTATATATATATATTATTTTTGTTATTTAGTTTTTACCCGACATAGCTGGAACTGAGTTAAGATTATTATTATTATTATTATTATTATTATTATTATTATTATTATTATTATTATTATTATTATTATTATTATTATTATTATTTGTGTTAATTACACACAGTTCAAGCTAAATCATCCTTGCAGAAAGGCAATGAGAAAACAAGAACATGTGTCAGCTGGATGCCGTGTTCGTTATTTATCGTTAGACGTGACACACACTTGGAAGTACAGACAGATGGGTGGAAAAGTGATGCTAATATTGCTAAATGAAACCAACATCAATATTTAACTAATATTAACTAACAACTTATATTAAATTATATTTATATTACCGAGTCATTTGAACCAATGTAAGAAGAGTATTTACTTGTTCAATATATTTTGCAGAATTCAGAAATTTGTAACGACTCCTTGGGACATTTTCTCAAATTCCTGTAGTCAAGGAAATTTTATTCACTCACATCTTACAAATACAAATAAAAAATAATATAAATAGTTTACAATTTTTCCTCATGGACATTATCAGAAGGCTATTTCTCAGCAAACAAAAATAAAAATAAATTGGCAAAGCAAGCTAAAAAAAAACAATGTCACATTTTCAGTCCCATAACAAACTCAGGAAAACTAGAGATCAAAGGTTTATTTAAAATTAAATGTATTTACCACCAAGTTCCAGCTGAATCCTCCGACACTGTACGACTGTTTAAGATGAACAACGTACTCAAGTGTGTCATCTTTAATGGTATCGATCACGGGACAAACCACCGTTGTGCCATTGCTCTCAGCGATGCGGTGAATTAGAGGGCGCAACCAGCCTAGGTAACATGCAATCTATAGACAACGTGCAACGAACTATGCCAGGCAGCATCCGTTCACCATACATTAGTTGTTAACAGGGTATAGGGTTGATACAACAGACAAGCATACTCTCACTCACTCAATTAAAATAATTTGATATCGCAATACGGCAATGGTTAAACCAATTTTCCACCGGAGCGCAGAACATTATTGATGTTTGGTCACAGTTGTCTGGATGTTGATAAAATTCAAACTCTTATCAACATCCATATGGCGGTGCTTATTGTTGTTCATGTATTCCCGCTGGAACTACAATGTAAAGAGTCCCGTGACCAAACTACGATCATGCGAACCTGGCGGAGAATCAAGATGGATGCAGTTTGGCATTGCCGTATAGTAGAGGAAAATGTATGATCGGATTATAAATTATGAACAGGATTACGAGGTTCGTAGTGCCAGAAAGAAGAGGCTAATTTAGCTAATTTAGCATTTAAGATTAATAATGATATTTAATTTAGAAGGTGTGGAGCAGGTTGAGTGGATACGCAGGGTTATTTCACACATAAAGGAATTCAAGACTTGTTCAAGAACACTCGTTAGATTTAATTATTAGCAAGACAAGTTGTGATACAATTACGTTACGTTTTACAAACGTTGTAGGAGAGAGAGAATGGAACTGTTTCTAGGCGAGCAAAAGAAGCGCTGCCTGCCCTCTAGCGGGTAACAAGGGAAAATGCGTGAAGCGCCTATTCTAGTGTAGGCCTCCTGGCCGGCAGAATGCGTGACCGTCTCTTATCGTATCCGTGATAGCGCCAATTTCAACACTTCCCCTCGAGATGAGAACGGAGATTCTGCAGTCCCAGCATCCGAAGGCATTTCGCGTGCTTCGGTCCAGGCAGTCCCTTTGTTAGTACGTCAGCTGCCATGTCCTCGGTCGACCTGTACTCGACCTTCACAAGTCCATTTTCCAACACTTTCTCTGATGAAGTGGTGGCGCACATCTATGTGCTTCGTTCTTCGGTGGTAAATGGGGTTTTCCGATAACTTTCGTGCCCCATTGTTGTCGCTGAATATTTTTACTTCGGCTAATTTCTCAAAACCGAGTTCTACGAGGAATCGCTGAAGGTATATGGCTTCCTTAGCGGCTTCGGTGAGAGCCATATACTCAGCCTCAGTCGACGATAGGGCCACTGTTCTCTGCTTTCTTGATTCCCAGGAAATCGGACAACCGCTCAGGATGAAAGCATACCCTGTATAGGAATCTCCTGTCGTTCGAACAGTTCCCCCAATCTGCGTCCCCGAAACCAACCAAACTTCCAGCTGATTTCTCGAATCGTAGACCAATATCCGCCGTTCCCTTCAAGTACCGCAGAACCCGTTTCGCCGCGATCCAGTGAGTTCTGTCGTAGCAGGAATTGTATTGGCTTAGATAGCTGACCGCGTGGGCTATGTCAGGTCTAGAGCAAACAGCCAAATACATCAGTGCCCCTATTAGTTCTCTGTACGGCAGTTTCTCTTCCCCTGGTTCGGACTTCTCTTCGTTCCTCTTCAGCTTCGTGCCAGGGTCCAACGGCGTAGATACGGGCTTCGACTCCGACATTCCGTAACGTTTCTAGGATGTCGTTTACATATCCTCGCTGGTTCATGGATATTCCTTTAACGTCTCTGACGAATTCTATTCCAAGACAGTATTTCACTTCTCCAAGATTTTTGACTTCGAATACCTTCGATAGATGATCAAAAACTTCGGCAATGACTTTCTCGTTTCGGGATGCGACTAACATGTCATCCACGTATACCATTATGATCAGGATGTTTTCTCCTTGCCCGGAGAAAAATGTGCAAGGGTCGGCAGCAGATTGCTTCAATCCAAATTTCGTTAGTTGTTCGCTCAATGCTGCATGCCAGCGACGTCCGGCCTGACGCAGACCGTAAAGCGCCTTATTTAAGAGACATACCTTGTTACCATCCCTTAGTTCGTGGAGCATTTCCGTTGCTTTCTTTCCAGTTTCGCTGTTCTTCGATTCCGTGTGAGATATTTCCTCTAGTGTTTCTTCAGTGAGCTTGGGCACCTCCATGTATATCTTCTCTTCGAGCACGCCATTCAGGTACGCGGTCGTGACGTCGAACTGATTTACCTTCATCCCATGCTGTGCAGCTAGAGCCATCATCATACGTACGGAACTGATACGCGCCACCGGCGCAAAAGTCTCGTCGAAATCCACACCTGGACGCTGTGCAAAGCCCCTAGCGACTATCCTAGCTTTTCTTCGGTCGATGTTCCCATCCTGATCGTATTTGTTTCTCAGGACTACTCGACTGCCAATTACCTTGCGATCCGATGGACGTTCCACCAGCTTCCACGTATCTTTCTTGATAATCGATTTCAGCTCGGATGCTACGGCTTGACGCCACTCGTCCCTGTTCGGACCATCTATCGCCTCTTGGAATGGAACTTCGGCTACACCGGCAAATTCCAAATCTTCTTCCGCGTAACAGGCCGGTTGGTAGATCTTCTTGGGTCTTCCCCTGAGACCGGTCATGAGTCTTCCGGGTCGGCCACGGCCTCTTCTTGGTTCATTCTCAGCCGCGTCTTCTTCCGGCGCGTTTTCTTCATTCGACTCGTTCTCTTCGATCGGAAACTCAACGACCTTCCGAACTGGGGAGTTGGTTTCCTCCGGTATAAAATCCTCGTACACTTTGTCGGATGGGAATGTTACTGACTTAGTAAATTCCACGTCTCGCGTTATGTCGATTTTTCTATCTTCCGTACCCATACTCTGTATGCTTTCGACTCCTTCGAATAACCGACAAATACACCTTTCTTCGAGCGTGGCTCGAACTTGCTCCGAGCTGGTTCCCGGATCAAAGTGAAGACTTCGCAGCCGAATTCACGTAAATTACTCACGTCCGGTGCTTCTCCAGTCCACTTCTCGAAAGGAGTTTTGCCACTTATGCTTCTAGAAGGACACCTGTTTCTGATGTAATTTGCCGTGTTTATTGCTTCGCCCCAAAACGACGGTGGCAGTCCGGATTGTATCAGTAGGCACCTCGCCATTTCCACGAGCGTACGGTTTTTCCTTTCCGCGACTCCGTTCTGTTCCGGTGTGTGCGTAACCGTTAACCTACGTCCGATGCCGTTTGTCTTTAAGTAGTCTTCAAAAGCGATACTTCGGTATTCTGTGCCATTGTCCGATTGAAGATACATTATTTTCTTACTAGTATGTGTCTCGACGAAAGCTTTGAATTCCTTGAATGCATCCAGAGCCTCACTTTTCTGCTTGAGCATTTTCACTTCACACCAGCGAGAGCAATCGTCGATGAACGTGATAAAATATCTTGCCTTTCCGTTCGATTCAACGCGCATCGGACCACAAATATCGGAGTAAATTATTTCCAGCAATTCCGTGTTTCCTTCCGAATTTTTGGGAAAAGGGGCTCTGGTCATTTTTCCACGGATGCACGTTTCACAATCGAACGTCTCTCTCGGTTCGATTACATCGATACCCAGCACAGTTCCGTTGCGTTCGCCTTCCAGGAGATCTTTGACGTTAAGATGTCCCATTCTGCGATGCCAACTCTCCACAGTAGCGCGTTTTGATTCAGTGGTTATGTTACATTGCTGCTCACTCTCTTGCACACAGTAGAGCCCGTTCACTCGATCAGCTGACAATACTGTCCTACCCGTTCCATCGATGATCTTGGCCGATTCCTTTCCAAATGTTACTTTGAATCCACAGTCAGTGATTTTTTCCGACTGACAGCAAGTTCATTCGTAAGTCAGGAACGTGCAGCGTGTCTTTCAGACTTACATTCTTCTGTTGTCCGTTGACTTCAGCTGTGATCGCCACGATTCCCTTGGCCGTAGTCTCCGTCGATGTGTTGCTGGCGAGATTTAATTTTCCGGGTCTATTTTCAGCAATTTTAACGAACCTGTCCCTGTCATTGCATAGGTGCGACGTGCAGCCACTATCTAAGCACCATTTCTCACCACGATTCGCGGTCGTTGATCTCAATGCTTCCTCGCATAAATTTTCCGAAGAAACGTACAAGCTTAAATTCTCAGCTTTCTTTGCGATTTCGGCATGTTTCTTCTCATTTACACATTCCTTGGCTTTGTGACCTACCTGATGACAGCGGTGACATTTATATTTAAATGGTTCGTTGGATTTCTGTTCGTTTTTACCACCTTTATTTTTGTTGGAGCTACCGTACCGTTTCACATTTCGTTTAGGAACGAACATCGCGTTATTGTCCGAGATACGTGTGTCATTTTTTCCGCGCATCATTTTCTTCCACGATTTTTACGCGCAATACTTCCGGTGTTGGTAACTCGTCCCGAGATTCTATCGCACACCGAAAATTCTCGAAACTAGGCGGCAAGCTATACAGGAGCATTATGGTCAATAAATCCGGATTAATGTTTATTTCCATCTCATTCAGTTTGTCTATCGTATCGAAGAACTTCCGAAGATGTTCGCGCACGTCTTCACTATCATCCATACGATGCAAGGTTAATTGTTTCAACAGTGTGGCCTTGCGAGCAGGCCCTCTTGATTGGTATATCGACTGCAGTTTTAACCCAAACTTCGTTCGATGTTACACATCCTTTTATTTGTTTTAGCTCTGAAGGGCTAATTGACAAGATAAGGTCCGACTTAGCCTTCCTATCTTTATTTTCCCACTCCTTCAAAGCTATAACCGATGCCGCGGCGGCGTCTCCAGTTCTGATTGTAGGTTTTCTGTCTTCCCCACTCACGTACGCCCAAGCATCGTTTTTAACCAATAAAGCTTCCATCTGTATTTTCCACGTATCGTAATTATCCTTGTCTAGTAGTTCAATTCTGGCCGAGCTAGATGACGCCATCATATTCCGTCGGTCCAGAACCTTCGCGACGCGTAGGCTTAGGCCTAAATCTGAATACGTGATTCCTCAAGCACTTACCTTTTGTTTATCAATTAACCCAACGTTTATTCCGTTAATCTGGGCCCCATAACCTGTGGAGCAGGTTGAGTGGATACGCAGGGTTATTTCACACATAAAGGAATTCAAGACTTGTTCAAGAACACTCGTTAGATTTAATTATTAGTAAGACAAGTTGTGATACAATTACGTTACGTTTTACAAACGTTGTAGAAGAGAGAGAATGGAACTGTTTCTAGGCGAGCAAAAGAAGCGCTGCCTGCCCTCTAGCGGGTAACAAGGGAAAATGCGTGAAGCGCCTATTCTAGTGTAGGCCTCCTGGCCGGCAGAATGCGTGACCGTCTCTTATCGTATCCGTGATAGCGCCAATTTCAACAGAAGGTTTATGGTAAATTTAGCTGTGAATAGGATGTGTTGAATACAAACAACATAAATATATCTTGAAACAAATAATACAAAATTGGAACCTAAAGAATTTAATTAGTCAATTTAAAATTCTAAAATAATTAATTTGTCACAATTCTATGCCGGTTTTCAGCTCATAAAAGATGTTAAACAGCTCATTTAACATGATGCAACCAAACCAATACCAAATACATACAATGAACAAAGCATCATATTGCCATACATACACAACATAACATTTGGATGTCAAAATTTACCGGTATATCGAATTTAGGAAACCCTCGTGGAAACGCTTGCATTCATGTTGGAGATTCTTTAAAAGGTCTAGATGGCAAATTTATAACACACTACCTCAGAGAAAGTATTTTATAGCACTATTGTGTGAATGTCTTGTCAAATTTAATTGTTTATCTGTTGTAATATTTTAATTCTGCTTTTAATCTCTGATGTTGCCTATGCATGCTAAGTAAATATACAGGTTGATTAATAAATACAAATAAGAATGTAGTAAACTGCGACATTCAAGGAAATTTAAGTCCCTAGCTTAGTTTTAACAAGAGAAACAAATAAGGAAAGAAATCACCACCTTCACAGTATGACACGGAGTCGGGAATAAGGAAAATTGAAACAGCGACAACACACAGGATGGGAAAGTAACTCAAAGACACCACGCATGCCAACAAGCATTAACTTGCATATTAAGCATATACTTGTATACCTGTACTTGTATAATTGTTTAACTTGTCTGAATAAAAATTGAAATTGAAATTGAACACAAATTACAAAACTAATTCACTTACCTTCATATTCGTGATGAAACAATATGTAGGGTACTGAAAGAATCGAGGTTTTGAAAAACATAACAATATGTCTCTGGAATGTTTGCTTCGGAAGAAAATAAATGCTATGGCATTTATTATACAACCTTGGGCTGCATAATTACTTAAAATGTGAGATCATAATTTATAGCCGTGTGTATTTGTCTTAAAAATAATTTGGAGTGAAAATATTTAAGATTTAATAATTTATATTTATATGTGTTTTTTTTTTAATGGAAAGTTACAGTTCAGAAAACTAGAGATTATTGAATGATGGTTTTTAAATTTATATTTAAAATTTGTGATTATAACAGCTATTTATATTGGAACACACGATTTTTGAGCTATTGTAGTTATGTTACTCAGTCAATGTACCGGTACTACTTACTTATTATAATGTAAAATTATTATTGCATGTCAAAATTTTATTAGTATCATTATTTGTTTATTCAAATCACATGTGATGGTTGTTTAAATCTGCCACACATTACTTATTTTATTGTTTATCATGTAGGCCTATGTATTTTGTTTAAATACTGTAAATATAAATATTATGTATTTTAATTTTTATAAAATTTACTTCAAGTGTGTTTTATTGAGTTATAAAAACTGAAAAAAAATGATTTACAATGGAGGACAATAATATAAGATTTATTATTAATATACCGATAATGTAATCATAATTTAATATTGGTGATTTGATGATGATTTCTGTTGCTTAACGTCTCATAGTAATGCACTAAGGCTATTTGAGATGATGACGAATGGTGATATATGAGAGTGAAAGACAATTTCAAATAACCTGTGCCTAATGTGGGATTCGAACCCACGTCCTCGTTGAGCCATACGCGTCGGGCCAGCGACCTAATCGTATGTGCTACTTTACATGACCATCCCTACACAATACATTGTGAGCAAGGTCTTGCACAATACAAACATGAAATATTCAAATAATAAACCTCGATGAAATGTATTTACCACCAGTCTCCAGTTGAATCCTCCGACGCTGTACGAAGCATTACCATGCGTTACGTACTCGAGTGTATCGTCTTTAATGGAATCAATCACGGGACAAACCACCGTTGTGCCATTGCTCTCAGCGATGCGGTGGATCAGAGGACGCAACCAGCCTAGGTAACATGCAATCTAGACAACATGCAACGAACTACGCCTAGGTTTTGTGCCACCTTCCACTGTATGTTAGTTGTTACTACACAACATACACATAGGTTCTTGCATGAATAACTATTTACTAAGTTTTCTTTGACATGTAGTTGTGTGTTAATTACACATCAAGCCAACAACAAGTCAGCTACTAGTTGTACAATTCTTTTACAATCAGAATGCATTGAACGTGCATTTCTGAACATCTACGTAACGCTTGGTACGTAAAAGTGCTGGATGTGAATAACTGTCATTTTCTTCAAGTACCGGTAATAAGGAATAACCTATCAAAACAGTTTTTGAGTAGTGTAGGGTGAAATGTATTTTTTACAGGATCCTTTATAGTACATCACAACTCACACTAATGCATTTTCAATAAATTAAAAAAAAAAACAATTAAAATTTTACAATTTCTTATGGGATGGTCTTGGGCTTAATAATTATATGATAATTAATAAATTAATCATGCCCTAGTTCTCCTCCAATTTACATAGACACCCTTGATGGTTTATGAAATCACACCAATGGTGAATATTTATATTGTTTATCCAACTGGAAGTCTGTACTAAAACAATATTTAATATAAAGTCTAGAGGTTCATATTGAAAAGAAATTGATCAAGTGGTACCCTGTCTTAACGGGTATTGGAAATATTTCAGAAGTTAAGTCCCTCATTTTGTTCTGTAGTACCAGTACACAATTCACAAGTACAATATTATAAAGTTTTATGTACCTACTCTTCCTGTAGTAGATAACCTTCAGATACTGACTGGGTACAATATCTATAGAAACATTATCTTATTTAGTAGAAAGCTGCTGTAAATTGTCCATAACGTACTTAAATCTGTCTTTATAGGTGCTACTTAAACGTTGTGAAATTCTATCCAATGTATAACGTGCGTATTACTTGCAAACAGCTGTGGTAGAATATTGTTATTGCTTGCTTATATGCTGTATGTATGTATTTTGTACCAATCTACAGGCCAATAAAACTTGACTTTACTTTACTAAGGCACCTGTAAAGAAAGACTAATGACGTGTAGCTGTGAGAGACGGGTTGCAGTTGGATGAATAAATACAAGAACCTAACTGACAGTTACAGTTCCGGTACTTGTCCAAAGGAGCAACCAGTTCTACAGTGGAGGAGATGACGTGAGTACGTGTATTGAAAGTCGCAAACAAGTAATACAGTGCTGACCAAATGTTGTGTTGTGTGTTGAGTAGATTTATGCTCAAGACTATGGTATTTTGAAGTGTCTTACAAAATTAAAATAATTGGAATTACCGAATTAGAGAAAGGTAAAAAAAAAAATAAAGATTAAAAACGACACAAATAAATCCATGCCTTAGCAAGATTTGAACCTTAGAATGGCTCAAGACAAAACATTACAATATTGGTTATATGTATACATGGAAACTGCACCTAATAGAGATAAAAAGAAATAATGAAACAATATTAAAATGCTGAGAAATAATATGTTGAGAAATAGATTAGCTTTGTACAAGGCAAATGAAGAAGAGCACAATTGCAGACTTAATTAATTTTGTACTCACTCACTCATTTACTTACAAACTTGCAGAAAGGAGAACTCTGTAGGTACAAGAGGGTGGGGGAATGACAAGGAACATTTTCCAAGCACCCAAGCAAAACGAACACACACAATAAACTCCATAATAACAATTTCACTTACCTTTGTCATTGTTCCAAATAAAATGTACTATCTTCGTCCAAAACTATACTTGTAAGAAGTTTTCAAAATACTAATTTAGTAATATAATTCCAAACGAGTCTGGAAATAAGTTCAAAGAGACGCAGCCTAAGCTTACTAACTAAAAGGGGATAATCATCCTGAAAGAAGCCTATGGAAATAGCAATTTCTACTACCAGTACTCGTCTCTTACCATGCGGCTCAGTGTAATAACTGAAAGTAGGCAAATAATATATTATGTTATATTTTGATGCAATATTAATATTTGGGCATATTTACAATATTGACATTTTGAAATTATATAGTACATCAATATTCATTTATATTTATTATTATTTATTATTAATTTTAATTTTTCAATATAAGTATGTGACAACAATTTCTTATAACAATCCTGTTTTAGCTGCCCACTACTCAACGGTTATGATTCCAATTTTCCATACCTGTTATCCATCATTATCCAGTCAAGACCTTCTCGCCCACCTCACTAATAAGACCTATGACATACGCAACAACAACAACTGTGGCACTAGCAACATTGTCTACCAACTTCGATGCACCCGATGTCCCGCCGAGTATGTTGGACTTACCACTAATACTCTCCGAACCCGAATGAATGGGCACAGACAGGATGTAAGAGAGGAGAACCTCGAGAAACCTGTGGCATTGCATGCCAATGGGCATGGCCTTCCCTTCGTGACTTGTTTCACAGTTTGTGTCATCAGGTCACTCCCTCCCACTGTACACGATGGAGAACTGATAAGATGGGAACTGGCCTACCAATGAATTTGCAAATCGCGCCACAAACCTAACTTAAACCTTAGGTAGTCCTCCTTCTCCTCCTTTCTACCCCTCCCTGTCACCCATTCCACACCCCCCACTCATCTTTCACTTCACCCCACCCCCACCCTAGCCAACGGCTACCTATAGCTTTAGTTTTTCACCTCAGTAACTCTTCTCTACTCACTGAGGAAGGTCACGTAGACCGAAACGTTTGAAATGTAGTGTTATTTGTTTATTTGTGTTTATGTCTTCTATCACGGCGCGCCTACTCCACTTCAGGTAAGCTGTTGGTCTCCTATCCTATCTCTACATGTTAACACATTCCTTATCAAAGATGAAACAATCTTATAATTGCGGCATTTAATGTAAAGGCATTAAAAGAGTGCGAGCCGCTTTCTTAAAATACGTGACAGATGTATGGTTGCTTTGCAGTTTTCTCTTTCAAGTTTTCCACTGTATAGCAACGTCTCCGCGACATGTTTAGCAGAGTCCATTAGCAAGTTCTGTTATCAAATAACTAGAATATGTCATATCCGGGTAGTGCAAGCATTTCCGAGTATTGATTTCCCTGTGAACCAAGGTGATGGATCTGCCCATTCCTCTACTAACTAAAGTGAATATTATCATGCGACAACTACTGTACCTACAACTACAAGCAATCTAGAGTGAACCCCGCCTTGCGACTACAGTACAAGCAATCTAGAGTGAACCCCGCCTTGCGACTACAGTACAAGCAATCTCCAGACAAGCCTTGTCATGGGACCTAGTGCAACCATTACCTGCAGGTTCCAGTCGAAGCCGCCGACATTGACCCCCGACGAGTCGTGCCAGTGATACTCGAGAGTCGTGTCGTCGATGACATCGATGACGGGACAGACGACGGCCGTCGGATCTTGAGCGATTCGGTGGACCAGCGGCTCAAGCCATCCTAACGAGATGGTGAGAAGCCAGCGCGTGAGATAAAGCTGTGCTACCACACACGTACACATACACGTACACACGTACACAGGGGGGAGGGGGGGGGGGCACACTTGGGGAAGTTCACAAAAACTAATTTTGAAATATGAAAATAACAACAAAAAAATGAACTTTCAGAAAGTTCAGTCCCCATTAATTTACAATAATATTTTCAAGTTCCAACCAAAAATAAACTTGTGTTAGTTACGTATTATAACAACCACGTTTCATTTCAAATTACTTATAAAAAATAATCAAACACAGCTCTTCATTTTCAATTAAGAGTGTTGTGTCTTTTTATTTCCCCAAAATCCAAGTTTACCAGTAATTTAACATATTGTACTAAGGAAAAAAAACATCTCAAAGTTTTAAAATACTGTTTTTTATAGTTCATTCCCCAAGTATGCTTGAAGGCTAAGTTAGTTAACCCTGCTTAGTTAGTTCCAAGGACACTGACTTTGTCATCGTACATCAAGCCAGCCTGTGAGACGAAGCAACCAGCTAGTGCGCCTGACTAGATAATGCTCTCCACATTGCAGGAGAAATTGCCCACTCCAAAATGTCCCAAAATAATAACAGGTCAAAATTGAATAATACTCCAAGCCCACACTTTTGTGTTTTAAACAACAATTCCTGAATGTGCAATTAATCATTTCCAGTGTAAAAATCCATGCTAAATTGGTCCAATATCATCAACCTCAAAACAAGAAATGAAAGCAAACCGAAAATATATTGAACATTTGTATTTGTGACATTTGCATTAAACATACCTAAGTTACTGGATTAAATAGAACTATTTTTTTAAAGAATTGAAACTTGTAGTATTATTACATATTTCTCCTGGGCTAGTTTGAATGTACCGGTACATATACAAGTATTGTACATTATGATAGTTAGGTGTTTCCTACTATGTGAGTCATATATTGTCCACATAATTATAAAGAGCACTTCTATAAGATGATATCCTTTTGACAGCTTGTGCAGTATTGTAATAGTACACCACAATTATCACCTCATACAGATTCATTTGCCATTTCTTTATTGTTTATTATTCAATATAAATCCCCACCACCCAGCAAATAAATTTCTAAAGTGAGAAATTCTAAGCTTAAAATCAACAGTATCTAAGATTGACGAAGAAGCTAGCTCCAGTGGCACAAGCTATCAAATAATAATGGAAGCTTAGATAATCTAGGTTATTCCTAAAAAGTGGCAGCTTTAAATGCAGGCTGTGCACCAGTATACTGCTATAAATAAACAATGGTTTCATTCCATTTGCTCTATCAAAATGATTTACCAAAATAGCCCAGCTAATTATAAATCTTCCATTTTTCTTTAAGACGTTAACTGCCAACTTGCATTTCCAGTAAAGGAACGATCTAAGCAGGGAAACAAACGGAGAAAACAAAACGAGGGAGGCCCAGACTGAGGCGGGTAAAGATAAAATCAAGAGTGAAAAAAAGTAAAACAGGAAAAGCAATGTGCAGAAAGCAAATTATGACAAGAATTGGTGAAGAGACCTGAGGAAAAAGAAAGTGAAGAAGAAAAAGCAAATGAACAATAGCAGGGGAGAGTACAGAAATAGAAGATGCAGGGGGTTAGTAGGAAATATGTGTGAAAGTGTTGGGCATGGCATGGCTATAGGCTGCTTTGCCATAGCTGCGGGGTGGATGCTCCCCCCCCCCAATACGAAATGTCTGTTCTAGGGTAGGCTTATATTCAGTGGCTGTTATTGAATGGAACTTTAAAATATCACCTAATCTACTAAAACACATTTCTCTAACAAAGTAACAATGGTAACTCCTTATATGGGCATGGTTTAGAATACCATCAAACCTATGAGAATGTTTGTGATTTTTCCTCTCTCTTCAATATCAGTTATAATAATATATTTTTTGTGTAAGCTTTGTTGGTGAGTTGGTTATTTATCTTTTATTACTGATTGGCAGTATAAATAAGCAAATTATAATTAATCAGGTGCAATTTGTAATCTGCTTCAAGCTTTACCAAAAGTATATTAATTTGGAATTAACTCATTCATAGTTATTTTTTACTAACTAATAACAACACAACAACAACAACAAAAGACCAAAAAAAACAACTAGCTACAAAAAGATATTGAATTTGTGTTGAGGAAAGTATAATGTTGCAAAGGTTTTGTAAGGTAGGTAGGAAACATGAACGGATTTCGGCTTCAAAACAATCGAACATCGCCCCAAAATTTAAGGTTAACAGTTCATTTTGAAATTGGAACATTAGATTAGGACAACTATGTTATTACAGTTAGTTACTAACGGATAGTTAAAGACATAACAATAGACGACACAAACATGGAACAGCTTAACTGAGGATTGGATAAAGCTTTCGTCATATCGAATCTACATAACAAAATTAAGGTGGGTCTATTAACTGCAGAATGATAATGTAAAAATTAGAAAGTTATTTTATGCCTAAGTCTGAAGGGAACTTATGTTACGCCTATATGTCAGAAGGGAACTTATGTTACGCCTATATGTCTGAAGGGAACTTATGTTATGCCTATAAGTCTGAAGGGGACTAATTAATAAAAACCAATTAAAAAAACAACAAGTACTGATTGATGGGGTATTGTACAGGCATCCGCATATCAAATCATGCACAAGTTATCAGATAAAACTACTACATAATAATAGAACATGTTTGCCAGAATATATGTTTTCAATTTTACTATGAAGTGTTTCTGTAGTTGACAAAGTAGTAGGGGATATGCAAAAACAATTATTATATTTTCCAAAATGTAATTTATATATTAAAAAGATTGAAATTAAAATATAATTAATAAGGATCACTGTTCTAAATGGAATAGCAAACATTACAAAATAATTCAACAATAAAAACATGAAAGTCAAATGGGAAATTCTCTATTAGAGACATCTCTGGCTCTTGAACCATATTACTGTAGTCAGTACAAATGCAGCAGATCTGTTGCTTTATTATCTTGCAATGCAATGCAACGCCTTTACAAACATAATAATTGCTCCTCAATATTTTTTATGATATGGTGGTGTGTGATGAGGGAGAGAATTCTTTACGCAAAACAGATTCTCATTTATACATTCACCATTCATTCAGGCAACATATAGGTAAATAAATATGAAAATCACAGGGGTTGATAATGTTATATTTTACTTGATAAACTCCCCAGAAATATGCAAGTTTGGTCCTATAAAATATTAATAAACTAACTGAAATAAAATGGGTTAAAATACTAATAATAGACAACAAAACTCTTGTCAATGAGATATGCATTATACTAATACTTGTTTAACCTTAGTTTTATTATAGTAGGCAACTATGATATTATTATGATGGTATTATAGACAGAAATTAAATAAGTGCTTCCACCGGGGATTGAACTTGGGACCTTGGCTGACCGGGCCCTGCTCCTATCAACTTACGCACTACTTACGTATATAAAGGAAACTTATGAATGAAGTAGAATCATCAACTTGTAGAGGATTTTAAATGATAAAAAATTGTAACAAACAATTTGATTTAGGTTCTAGCAAAATATTGAAGCTGGGGAAATTTGGTTCATTACAGAGACAGCAAATTGTTGACAAAGAAGCTCAAATGTACAAATGCAGAATGATTAATAAAAAATCTAAAGATTTTCTAAAATATTAATGGATCAATATATAGTACATACTACATTTTGCATCAAACTTATATGTATAGCCTATAGCATTCATAAGAGCAAAGGTAAAATATCTCATGTGCAGTTAATCCAACAGATAACCTTAAATAGCAGCTGATGTGTGCATTTATTTGTGTCCATTTGTGCATTTGTAAATGGATAATATCATTTGGGGTAAAATAATTATGTTACCTGTTTAAGAGAGATACAATGGAAACAAATAAAAGTAATGCAAGGAACTTACATAAAGCTAAATTTGACTTCTGATTAAAAAAGAATAGCATTTTGTTTATAGAAAGTATTGTAAGTTTAAAATAAATTAAACTCTCCAAAAATAGCGTAAGAACAGACCGACAAGAAGAAATGCGTTTGCATAGCTGAACTTGAGGTAGGAAATTATGAAAGAACAAGAATTACCGGTAAGTGAAAATTAGAACTTTAATTTAAATGGAACTTGGAACTTGCAAGGTAAGCAAGTGTTACTCTGCTTGGTTGAAGATACCATGAGAAAGAAAACGTTTAAAAACATAACCTTACTAAGGTGTTAGATGAATCTTCAAACTTAGGTGCAGTGCAGTTCAAAGTTAACTATTCGATTACAATCTGCAAGTTACAGTGTGATATTCTACAAAAAAGGGTTTACGTGTATATACGACATGCGTTTTTAGCAAATTCATGTTCCCTCGGCCGACTGACACCACAGATGATTGACATTATTAGACAGTTGTCAAGGAAGTAGAAATTAAGGGCTCTACAGTAACACTTTCTAAAATTTCCTTTCGAATAATTTTAAAAAATATATTTATTTTTCACGATTTTGGATTTTGTTAAAAAGAATTTACCATATTTGTGATTTTTTTCTAGATGATTAATGCAAAAATATCGAAAATCTACGACTGTAGATGCTTTATTGACAGCTTTGGAAAGTTTCATGTTTGTCGGATACTTTCTGGTCGAGCAAATAGCTACGTGCCAACTGCCAAATAAGTCCTATCTCCTCTTAACACATAGTGCGATATAGAAGATAAGATAAAAAGTTGTTGAAAAGAAAGAAAGAAATATAGACAAACAAAGGCAAACTAAGAGCATCGGTGAAGTATGAATGATATATTTAATTTTCAAACTAGTTCTCAAATTAATACGTCAGAAAAGTATAGGCCCTATTCAGCCATAGCTAGGGATGCACAACAATAAATAATGAAAATTGAAAATATAATCAAATTGAACGTTTTCTTAAAAAATTAAAAACTTTGCCAAACGTGTCAGATTATACATTTAGAGAGCTAACCTGTACCACTATAGTACCATTGAATTTCTGTTTTTAGGGAATGCTTATAAATAAACTAGGAAAACGCTCAGTTGGACGCGTTGTTGAGCGAGCACCGGTACGTGCAACACGACCCGAGTACGACAATCCCATAACGTTACATACCAATAAGTCTTTAAGGTCTTGACCGATTTAGCTGAAAATTTGTAAAATAGGAGAGAATGGATAAAATACACCGCCATCTAGAGGACCTTGACATCATTTCTTTGGGAAAACTATTTTACTCTTGATTTCTTCTAGGTGGCAGTACAAAGTGACCAGAATTCTTGTGCGACTTTTCGTTGCCATGGTAACGTTACTTTTGTTAAAATGTAATTTCTATCTACACTACTTATCGGATGAAAATAAAATTAACATATTCGTGACCGGACGGACATTCTAAATGATTTGGCTACCTCAGATTTTGTCGCCGTTTAGTTTTTAAAAAAAACTTTAGATTAACTTTAATGTAACTTTATAACTTTTTGAACGATTTTGCCACAAAACTAATGGCATTCAATCGGGAACGAAACTTGCGGATGGTCAAAATTTCAACTCGATCCGAGCCTCCGTTTGACCGCTATCATGAGCCAAAAAAGCTGTGCGACTTTCCGTTGCCATGGTAACGGGACTTTGTTATAATGTAATTTCCATCTACACTACTTATCGGATCAAAATAAAAATAACATATTCGTGATCGGACGGACATTCTAAATGATTTGGTCACCTCAGATTTTGTCGCCGTTTAGTTTTTTAAAAAAACTTTCGATAAACTTTAATTTAACTTTTTAACTTTTTGAGCGATTTTGCCACAAAACTATACAGCAACCCGCCTAGGTGGTATGTACAGTCAGGGTCATATATAAATCAAGAGGTCTGAAAGATACCTCTTTCACCGACATCTCGTGGTCAACTCTTGGTGCCATTATTTATATTGCCCTGTGAACTACGTTATCGATCGATGGAAGTTCGGTAGATGATTTGATGTTATTAATATTATTTAGGAGGCTTTGAAAGACTCTTGGTCAACAAAATAGTCAATATCTAGAAGGCAGTCAGAAGAAAAATACAATTTTCTCAAAACAAAAGCATAAAACAAACTTTGGTGGTTTGCAAATAAGACTTGACAGCTAAGATAGAATTATTCGAAATTAACTAGAAACTAAGGCAAATATAAGAACTAAGGAATAGTCTTAATGCTATGCCTAGGCCAAGGTATCGATATATAATGCTCTCTTTACGTTCCATGTTATATTTCTTCTAGGCTTGATAGTTTCTCTGGTGAATAGAGAATTTTCCTTTGACATTATCAGCCATGTTTCTTATTTATGTCGGTAATGTAGTTCACAGGGCGATATAAATAATGACACCAAGAGTTGACCACGAGATGTCGGTGAAAGAGGTATCTTTCGGACCTCTTGATTTATATATGACCCTGACTGTACATGTGTGCAAAATTTCAGGTTATCAGAGAAACGGTGCGACCTGTATCGAAGCAGTAACAGAAAAAAAAAAAAAAAAAAAAACGGACATTTGAGCCATAAGAGTCAAGTGGAGACGCTCGCTACGCTCGCTCAATAATTTTATATTTTTGCAATCAGAGGGTCAATAATTTGACATTATTTCTAAAAGAAAACATTTTGTGTTTTTGATGTTTTTACGACTATTGAAAAATGTTGTATCTTTTAATTTTTAGTAGCATTATTGTTTTCCTATTGTTGATTATTTTTATTTTATCGTTGTGCATCTCTAACTATAACAGTTCAGTTTTGTAATTATTGATAAGTGAGTGTACCTAATTCAAGAGTACATGCTCCTATTCTACATGCTTTGTGTAACAAAACCTACATTAATTTAATGAGTTTTAGAAGAAATAAAATATGTACCTTAAAATGTACTTTATTTATAATTTTGGAATGCAAACACTAGTTCTACAAGGATTTACTTCTGAAAAGCAAGGAATTAATTAATTTTGAAACTTATTAATACATTAAGACTTTTTCATTCAAACTGAATTAATTATTTTTATTTGCTCCAAATAGGAAAACGTAAGAAATTCAAATAATTAATGTTAGAAATTAAAAAATTTTGGTATGTCAAATTATTTATTTCATTGGAAACTTAAATAATTTTTAAAATCCCTTCGTATATTGATAACACAACTTATTCAATAGTGGGGGATTGAATAGCCAAAGTCATAATGTATATTGTGAAATAAATCTTTAAATTGACTACATGTTAAAGTGTATAGTGTGTGTAAATGTGAGTAGCACATAGAATGCAGACGTACCTTCTGTACACTCGCAATGCGAGTCTAGGTACGTTAGCACCTCGGCAGTGGCGAACTTTGCTCCGAGCAACCGTGCGCGAATAAGTCCTTCGCGTTTCTGTGCTCGGACTATCTTCACCTTGGGATACTTGGCCATGTAGGTTTCCAGCTGCTCTTTCGTGTGGTCTTCGGGTGGAGGAAACAAGTTCAGCGTTAGTTAGTGATACGTGCGTGACTACATACTATACAGAGATGCCACAGACCAGCACATATGAACAAACTTAAGTACTATATGTGTGCTTTCATTATTCCACAATAAATATTTCACTTTCTTCATCATTATTAAAAATTGCACCTCACAAAAATTCTTACTTGTTAATAAATAAGTCGTATAACAAAATCAAAGACAGGAAATAAAAAAATTGCTTTTATATATCTCCAATAAACATTGCTCCCAACAAATAGAAAAATTGTAATCCAAAAATTAATTCGTTCAATTAAAATTTCTAGAAGAAGCATTAAAAAAATGTAACTTTTTGCTGTATTTATTTATTTATATTATAGAATAATAATTTGTTTCACTAATCACATAATAAACAATTATTTTAATTTCACAACACAAAAGAATTAATGCAATTGATTTCTTAAAATTTGGTGTCGACTGGCAAAAGACAAACTATGTCATGCCTAGTATGTGTGAATTGTATAGGGTACACACAACTACGTCACAAATCGAGGGGAATGAGGGGTATTCTCCGTTTTGAGCCCAACTGGTGGACAAGCAACCATCGGTTCGCAAGTGGACGCCTGCTGAACGTCGCACAACTTATCACGCTCTAACTTTTATCCTATTCATTATTGGGGAAAAACTTAAGAGCAATAATATTTAGCAAATATATCATTCCTTCTAATAGCGATTACTTTGAATTTTTACACGTCCGTTAAGTTGTTATTTCGATGTACATATTAAAATAAAATTTAAGACTTTTACTTGTTTTTTTATGAAATTTAATAAAACAACTTCAATTGACAAAAATCTAGTGATCGGATTTTGACAAGACCGCTTTCAAAAAATTCATCGGACTGTTTAGACAAGAAATAAATAAACTTTCTACATAGAAAGTGCACAGAACGAAAATTTATAGCATAGGGTAAAACGCATGGTATGTGTTTTCATCTAAAATACGCGCTTTTGACGTGCGGATGAGCCGTGAAAAACTGCACGCTATGCTGTAAAATTTCGTTCTGTGCTTTTTCTATCGAGAAAGTTTATTTATTTCTTGTCTAATTAGTTAGATGCATATTTAGAGGGAATTCTTTTTGAAATCCGATCAGTAGTTTTGTGTCAATTGAAGTTGAAAAGACTTAAAGATGTTGATAATTTTGTCATTTATAATGCGTACATTGTTATAACAAGCTAACGGTTCTCTAAAAAAAATCGAAATAATCGCTATTAGAAGAAATGATATGTTTGCTAAATATTATTCCTCTTAAGTTTTGTCCAAATAATGAATAGTATAAAAGTTAGAGCGTGATATTTGTTGAGCCGTTCATCAGGCGTCAACTTGCGAAATGAGGATGCTTGTCCATCAGTAAGATCCGCGGCGAGCTGTGACGTCACGTGTGTGTTCCCTATTGTATTCAAAGGCCATGATTAGAGGTTATGTAAAAACAACATTTAAATTTCAATACTTCAACCAAATTAAGCATTCTTAGCATCTTTATTTCCATCAAAACCCTACATGTGGGGAGGTTCTAGGATTTCTAATTTTGCTTATATTTTTGCATTACAGGCACATTAAAAATAAAAACAATTCAATTTAGCTACTTTCTTTCTTTTCTTTACTATCATACAATGCTTAACTTATATTCTAAATAGGTAAGGGAGAACAAATTTTTTTAGTTCCGTTTTGTAGCTTAAAAAAACATGCTGACTGATTTAGCATCAAAAACCCAAAATGTTTAACTTATGTACCAAACTAAACTAAAACCAAATGAAAAGTGAAAGTACCCATGTCCGAGAAGTCGTCTACTAGGATGATCTCCTTGAGCAGCTCGGGCGGACTTCTGTCGATCACCGAGTGAACCGTCCTCAGAAGAACCGACCACGCCTCGTTGTGGAAGCAGATCACCACGGCCGTGGACGGCAACGGCTTCACCGAGTCGTAGCGGCCCGGCTCCTTACACCTAGGAAACAACATCGGACAGTTAGGATTTGGTTATGTTAATAACCGTGTATTATTATTGTTTTATAGAAGAGTTCATAGTTACATAATACTAGGAAAACGCTTAAGTCCCGCCGCGTTGTTGGATGAGCGTATATGGTGCATTGAGCTGCCATGTGTTACGCGGATTTTCTGTTGTTCTGTGAAAAATTCATTACTTAGTCGAAGATTTTTTTTAATTAAATTAAATTAAATAAAAAATTAACTCAATTTTTTTAATTAAACTAAATTAAATAAAAAATTAACTTAATTTTGTAATTAATCGTAATTTTAAAAAAGAAAAAAATCGTAAAATTGCAATTTTCATAAGAAATAATTATTCGATTGCGCTCAAATTTAACACGAATATATTAATTCATGAAATGAAGGTTCTGTAAAAAAATCATTACAATAGGATAAAGCATGTAGGAGTTATAAGTCAAAGAATTGTTTTAAAAAAGAAAAAACCCGTAAAATTACGATTTTCATGAGAAATAATTTTTCGATTATGCTAAAATTTCACACGAATATCTTAATTCATAAAATTAAGATTCTGTGAAAAAATCATTACAATCGGATAAAGCATGTAGGTGTTATAAGTCGAAGAAATTTTTTAAAAATCGAAAAAAATCGTAAAATTGCGTTTTTTATGAGAAAAAATTTCCCGATTGCGCTAAAAAACGTGGCAGTTCTAAATTCAGAGATTTCGAAGGCCTCCATAAAATTTCATCGCAATCGGAGTATCGGTTTAGCCGGAATCGTGTTAACAAACACACAAAAATACAAAAAAAAAAGAGAAAAAAAAAAAAAATATTCCGGATTTTTTTCTCCAGTGTAGTTAAATGAAATCTTCGCTTCGCTCGCTACGCTCATCCAATAATTCAAACAATTTAGTGGGTGATTTCAACTGAAAACGACGTTACACCAACAACAACACCACAACAGTACAAAAGTGGTTTCTTCGCACAGCTGTCTCCTCGTACAATGATCTAGTTCCAACCAACCAACCAGCCAGAAAGTTTAGTTTGTGTTTTGATAATATTAACAATGTTATTTAAATCAATTTTTATAATTTAATGTTTGTACTGGGCAGTGTTTAATTAGTTTATACTTAGTTTATAATATGTTGTTTAATTAGTTTATAATAAGCCTTGCTCTAATCTTGCATCCAGCAATGTGTCCAGCTATTTTGTCAAAATGTACCTTACATATTGGAAATAAAATAAGTTATTTAATTTCCTTCAATGCGGATTACTTAAGTCAATAGGAAATAACTTAGTTTTTTTTTTAAATTCACCTTGGTTTTTCAACTTCTATTGGTAGTTTTAACAGTCAAAACTTTGTAACATTGGCTATTGTCTTTGTTTGTTTTGGTAAGTGTTTGATAAATATGATTGTGTTTGTTAAATAATCTGATGATAGAATTATCAATCGTTAGTAATTTTCGAAACGTTGTTTAGAGTTTGTTAAAAATTAGCTGAATTCAGCTACAATCATTATCACACACCGTAGGGGTAGGGTACTAATATTTACTTATTATTACCATTATACTTAAAACTTATAATAATTATAACAATGATAATAAGAGAGCTGCTGAGATGGTTTGGACACACGAACAAAATGGAAACAGAAAGAATACCAAGAAGAGAGTTTGCAAGGTTAGATAAGTAAAGCATAGATGAGAGAGACGTGTCTTGCTTGGGTGGAGGTGGACTTGGGTAGATGGTGGGAAGACCGGAAGAAATGGAGAGACTTGGTAAGATAGCAGCAGGATATGGACAAGTTAATATTCAGTTGAAGAGTAGGCTGAAGAAGTTGTGTCAGGTCTGAAAAAAGCCAGAATAAATGGAGCTTACGCTCCCCCCCCCCCCAACCTGAGCATTAGTTTGGAATGGGGACGGATTGCAGACTACTAAAATAGTACCACATTTCAATACATTTATGTATGGATTCTTTAAAACAGATTTCTGCCATTTTATTTTACATCAATACGAAATTAGATTTTGAAACATATGGAATTATTAAAAACATTACTAAACACAAACGGTGTTAAAACACCTAATATAGGCTACATAACTAGAATAGTGATTTATGAGATGACAAATTGAATGATCAAAATAATGAAACCTATTGAAAGGAAAGAAAGGTATAATAACACAATAAAACGATATTTTACAAAACGAAAGCGTAGCTACATAATATATATATATATGTATACAGGTTTTAAAGCATAAGCCCGCTTTAAGGACATAGTTATTGATTCATAGCAGTTGTCGTAAAAGTTTGCCCCGAATGGGGTTCCGCCGGAGGTTCTGGGTTCGAACCCCAGTCGGGGCAATCTTTTACGACAACTGCTATGAATCAAACATATATATATATATGGTCCCGGGTTCGATCCCCGGTGTAGTCACATTTTTAATTTCTGTACAAAGTATTAATATAATATGTATGTGTGTATATGTGGTGTCGAATTGAGCAAAAAATGAATATTCATCAAAAATAAAATACATAGATAAAACAAAATTTGAACTACACTCTTTAGAAATAAGTCTACCATAAGCAGACCTAAGTTGCCAAAAAAACAGTTTCTAGTATTGCCAAAACTCAAAATCATGTTTTCGTTTACACATTAGCGTTTAATGAACCGGCACCTCCACCATTTGTCACAGTCGGGAAGACTTTTCTCTAAAATACCCGGCACCTCCACCAAATCAGTCCGGAAGACTTAGCTATAGGAATTATATCACTAACAATCACAATAATAAATATATTTTATATTTTCGAAGAGTCCGATATCGCAACGAAACATCGAAATGTTTACTCATCCCTATAGTTTTATCAAAGTATTTTTTATGTCGATTTCTTACATGGCAAACACCGATAGAATAAAAGCACTCACATAAATGAGAGGCGCAGCACTCCCAACAATTACTCAAAGCTCCAGGGAAATACAGAAATTGCACAAAGTTACCCTTGTACTTGTTGTTTGCCTTTGTAAATCAGTTTTTATAACTGAATAGGATAGACGTTAAATAAATAAATAAATAAATAAATCTTTCGTTTTCCAACTTCGCGCGTACTGGTTGGATGTGATTAAATGTATAGGTTTGTTCTTTTGTCCACCTCAAACTGTGGTAATTACACCTAAGTGTAAAATACAGAATTAGAAATGGGGTTAAAAGGTGTAATATTTCACGGGTGGACAAAAGAACGATTTTGTTGTAATTTGACAGCAAATTTCGAGGTTATGTTGCCAGCTGTCATTTAATACAAACACTTTCAGAAGATATCTCACTCAATAACACAGTTTTGTGCATTTTCTACAATTCTATTCTATATTATTTTATTATTACCAGTTTTATCTTCTATTCATAAAACAATCTCCCATTATAACGGGGTTACTTTTCAAATTGGCGCGAATTTTCATAGCTACACCTTTTACACCTCCTCAAGAGGCAGGGGCAAAAAGTGTAAAAGCTGTAATTACCCCCTGGACAAAAGAACATGTCTTAGGAAGAAATACTGTAATTACAGCTGGACAAAAGAACGCTTATTTCTTCAAAGGTGCAAAAGGTGTAAAAATTGGTGGACAAAAGAACAGACTTTATGAGTATCAAAAGAGTAGTTGTCCACCGGTAGGCATAAATGCGTTACAAGCGCATATTATTCTATTCCTAGGAATATTGGTAGGGCTTACGTGAAGTAAGCAGCTGTCAGAAGATGTTGGGTAGTTTTGGGGACTTTAAAAACCTTGCAGAGAAGATTTAATTTTGTTGGTATAATTTGGTATGTATGTGTTGTGTATTTGTAATTACCTCCACATAAAATTTCACAATAATTGTAAATTAATTAACTTGAATTGAATATCCTTTCTGTCCCGACTATATTAATTTGAAAAGGAGCAAGGGGCCCCTGCACAGGTAAACGGAAAACCTCCCTCATTCTAACTAGCCAAAGTAAATAGTTTCACGATAGTTCAATAGTTCGTTAGTTTCACCCACTCTTAATTGAGAAAGTAGCGTGACAATCGGATACAAAATCTAGCTTAAGTAATGTAATTAGGGGATTCAATTGTGTATCCGCCTTACACGAAATTATCATAACTCCCGTGCTTTTGTGTTACGTTTTATGAACAGAGTAAATTAAATTATCCAGATAAACTATGTCCTGTGCATAAACTCCGCCCCACTCCCCACAAACGATAACAAAACTTAACTCTTCCCAGTAGGCATATACAAAATTAAATTCCCCGACTGAAGGGTAGTATTTATAAAATGCCCGTCTCACATTGTAAGCAAGTCTTATCTTTGTTTATATATTTTCTTAGAAGGAACGCCTGCGTTTTCCCAGGGGAAGCATAAAAACACATACTTTCGAGGGAGGGGGAGGGGGGGGGGGACTTTAAGATAACAGCGTCGGGTATAAGTATCCACCGAACATGCACGAACACCACTTCGGGGCCACTCGGGAATCTTTCGTGAATATCAAACAGTTAGCATTATTACTATGCTGATGATGTTATGGATGATACTAAACAAGCACCAAAGAACAAGTAAAATATTAAACAAAGCTTTGAATGTACTGATATAACTTTTTCTTTTCCTTAGTTTTCCCTTTTAACGAGGAGAGCTCGGAAAAACGAGGGAAAAGTGTGAATAAAGGAATTTTAAGTTGGCGTTGATGCTTTTAAGATCCCTCCAGGGCTGTTTTTATGGTACTTTTGTTGGAGAATATCTTCGTGGGTGACTCTTTAAAAAGCCATGAGCACAAGAAAAGAAAAAGATAGTCCGGATTATTTATATGTTTTTATAATGTTTTTAAGCTCCTCCTTAATTCAGTATCCTTCCAAGATTATACTACCCCGACCCACCCCCCGTTCGGCCGAGAGAATAATTTACCCCCCCCCCACCACCCAACAACATTAGGCGCAGCTGATTAGTTTTTTATACCAGGTCGGCCATTACTTTAAAATGTAACTTTTTAACTAATTTCATGTCTATTCTATTCACAAATAAAAACTGATTCACAGAGGAAGAAAATAAATAAAACGAAGATTACATAGTTTAATAGAAAATAATAAACACTAATCTGGGTTGTAACTTTATTGTTACTTGATTCTATTTTTAGCTTCATTTTTAGTATTATGTACCCACATATAACAAAAACTTGTAAAAATACAGCCAAACCTTACACAAGCAAAAGAAATGCGATCTAAAAGAAATGCCAAGCTTAAATGTACATTTTCGCAATCTTAATACATAAATTTACTTTGCCCTGTGACTGTATCCTTGCAAAGCGTGGCAAAATTTTATTTGCAACTATTGTTTTAAATGTAAAAATTTTTGTGCAAATTTTTTTTGCCAAGCTTTGCAAGGAAACAGTCACAGGGACAAGTGAATTTATGTATTAAGATTGAGAAAATGTAGGAGGGTACATAAGCTTGGCATTTCTTTTAGATCTCATTGTTTTTGATTGTGTAATGTTTAACTGTTTTTTTTTACAAGTTTTTTGTTATATGTGGGATCTCATTACTTTTTCAAGTTCCATTACAAAATTATTTGTTAAAATACAATAATTTTATCAAAGTGAATTTAATTTATATGGTATTCCGTATTACCAATTAACAATAGAATTTAAAATATCTAGTGGTCAAAAGACTTGTTTATTGTAAACAATGTAGGTGATTATTGTCATAACTATAGTTATTTGTTGATTATATTCTTGTAAAAGGCTTATATTGAAACCTTTAATTGGAAGCCATCCAGCAAACTTTTTTAACTTTTTCTTTCAATAGACTTTATCACTAAAACTTTAATGTACATGTACAATATGAACGTTGTAGCCCCACCCGTTTGGGCAGAATCGCTGGCCGATTGAAACCGACGAATTAGACCGTAGTAGCTAACATCCTTAAAGTGATTTTGAGCATGTTTCAAGCCATTTTTCACCAAGAAGAAATACTCGTACCCCAACAAAATTTGTCATGTGTTGTCAGGTACCTAACTACCCTCGATTTTGATAGTTTTAAGTTCACATCACGTTTCATGACGGCTGGGTAACACCTCGAAATCACCCCAACTCTGCTTGCTGTATAAGGTGCCTGAGTGTGTAGCGCGCCACGGCTTGGCTGCGGCGCCCTAACGGGCACCTAGATAACTCTGTTTTCTATCTGCTGATGCATAGAATATTATCTTTTATCATGTTTCATTTCATCCCGCTTATATCTATGATTTTGTGTGTGTATCTTCACTCGATCATGTTTCGAATAAAGATCTGATAAATAATATTGAATTAGGGAGCGTATGTCCATCTGTCTGTGAAAGTAACAAAAAAATACTGGGTCCACCCCTGACTCGAAAAACATTGACAAATAGAAATTTTCGAGCTTGGTCCCTTTGGCAAAAATCTCGCATAAGAAATAACATGGGGACGATATTCTTAAATTTTCGCAGATTTCAGGATCTAAAAGCTTACAAAATTCGTGTAAAGTCACAGGTACCAGATATAATTTTAGTGTAGTAATGCATGCTCTAGATTATGTGATAAAAAATATTTTTTGGAGGAAATAGCCCCTTGAATGGCATTTTGTACAAGCTATAAATTAAAAAATGTCTGGACCGGCACCTCCACCAATTCTCTCAAAATATAAATTTTTGTTATTCGAAAATCGGGTATCTTTATAACTATCGGGTCGTACTCAAAATACCCGACCTGACCACAGATTTCGGGTACCCGCACACCATTATTAGAGAGCGAACATAACCTCCGATTGACGCGCGGTTTTCCATGTAAAAATATGGCAATGTTACAAAAGCGGGTTACAACGTAATTCGGGCCAGCTTCAATTATTTGTGAGCATCGAGCTCTATACCAGTCTACATACTCAGTAAAACTGAATATTATAATTTGCAGGAGAAACTCATTTCTCACAATCACGTTTTCGTAAACACGTTGAACACATACACTGAAAGGCAATCCTCATAAAAGTCCTTCAAAAATGTTATTTAAACAATAAATAAAATGGTAAGAGTATATTTTATATGTTGTTTAGTTAAGTAATTACTAAGAATATTGAATTATTAACAAATTGTACTTCAATCATATTTGATGTATGTGTGTATAGCATTTTAAAGTGTCATTTTATAGCGGTTTGTAGCATAAATTTTTGGCCACCTTCAAAAACTTTTGTACAAAGTTTTCTCATATTTTTATTTTGAAATTATGTCATGAAATTAATAATATCAACCGGATATAAATTTGTATACACAAATTATAGAAACTAGGTTAAATAAAATAAAATATGATTGAAAAACCTTAGTTTTAAGTAAAAAATTTGCGCTTTTAAGCAAACACAAACGGTACTTACACGTTCTCTGATCATACATTATTCAAAAATCCAAAATTCGTTAACTACTAAATCGTTAATATTTAATACAATTCAGAAGTCAAAAATCCATTCCGACCGGGGTTCGAACCCAGGTCTCCCACGTTTCAGGTAGGCGCTTTAGCCAAGTAGACCACCGAGACAACAACTATTTTAACTTCTGAATATTGTAGTTGCATTATAGTACTGCAACAAATATCTGTTGCCTTTGAACAGACCAAACATTTATAATGTCATTACCTAACGCAGGTATGAGCGAGGGTTTATTTCTCGATTTGGTTAGTCGGGAAACACTCCCGTAGGTGGAATTGTTAATATTTAATACAATTCAGATGTTAAAAATCCATCCCGACCGGGGTTCGAACCCGGGTCTCCCACATTCTAGGTAGGCACCTTAGCCAACTAGACCACCGAGACGATTATTTAAACAAAAACACCCGAAACGTAATGATTCTATCGTACTCGGCGTTGGATATTGAATTCTGAGTGAAGCCGGGTAATCTGATAAAGCAACCTGTCTATAGTAAAGGCGAGCATATCAATAGGGAACACACACGTGACGTCACAGCTCGGCGGCAAGTGGCCGCGGATCTTACTGATGGACAAGCATCCTCATTTCGCAAGTTGACGCCTGATGAACGGCTCAACAAATATCACGCTCTAACTTTTATCCTATTCATTATTTGGACAAAACTTAAGGGGAATAATATTTAGCAAACATATCATTTCTTCTAATAGCGATTATTTCGATTTTTTTTACAGAACCGTTAGCTTGTTATAACAATGTACGCATTATAAATGACAAAATTATCAACAACTTTAATTCTTTTCAACTTCAATTGACACAAAACTACTGATCGGATTTCAAAAAGAATTCTCTCTAAATATGCATCTAACTAATTAGACAAGAAATTAATTAACTTTCTCGATAGAAAAAGCACAGAACGAAATTTTACAGCATAGCGTGCAGTTTTTCACGGCTCATCTGCGCGTCAAAAATGCGTATTTTAGATGAAAATACATACCATGCAAATTACCCTATGCTGTAAATTTTCGTTCTGTGCACTTTCTATCTAGAAAGTTTATTTATTTCTTGTCTAAACAGTCCCATTCATATTTTAAAAAAAGGTCTTGTCGAAATCCGATCACTAGGTTTTTGTCAATTGAACTTGTTTTAATTTAATTTTATAAGTAACAAGTAAAAGTCTTAAATTTTATTTTAATATGTACATCGAAATAACAAGTTAACGGCCGTGTAAAAATTCTAAGTAAACGCTATTAGAAGGAATGATATATTTGCTAAATATTATTCCTCTTAAATTTTTCTCCAAAAATGATTAGGATAAAAGTTGGAGCGTGATAAGTTGTGCGACGTTCAGCAGGCGTCCACTTGTGAACCGATGGTTGCTTGTCCATCAGTTGGGCTCAAAGCGGGATGCGTGACGTAGTTGTGTCAACATGTGGTGTTGGTTCTACACCAACATGCTACCTGCCACATGTGTTGTGTCTGTTGCCATGGATACACAATATACGCGTGCATTCACGTATAGATTGTTCATAATTTAATAATTATTAAAAGCCTTCGGAAATATTCTACACTTCCAATGTTATGTTGACTTTATTTTATTCAAAATATTGCTTGATGTTTCCACCAAACAGATTGAATATTCTCTAGGGCGTAAAGGTGAGTTTTTATCAATAACTAAAAACCTTAAGGGGGGGGGGGGCATAATTACCTTAATATGAAACACCGATTAAAGAGTTGTTTTTGCGGTGGGGGTTCTTCAACACGAAAATTCTGCTACTGAATACGTCAATGACGAAAGCAAAAATGTGTATATGTTTACTGCAAGGTTATATCTTCAAACCAAGTTTATGAGTGCAGTAATAAAATGCATAAATAACATTTCGTTTGTTGATGCATTCAGCAACGTATTTCTTCGCTAATTACGCAGATTGTGCCTAGTCGTCTGTTTACTGTTTCCTATTGGTTCACATAAATAAAACTCTAGAAGGTTTTTATTTTAGCTGGAGTGGTGACGGGGCAGCGTTTCTTTGCCTGATGCATTAGCCCCCCCCCCCCTCACAGCATATTAACTGATGTCGAGATACGCGTATTAACACTTTTATTTTTACTTTGTAGCATTTCGTTTGTATTTATTTTTAACCCACCTTAAAATACTCGTATAAAAGGTTTCCTTACATTTTAACGTTAAAATTATGTCATTAGAGGTAAAATTAATATCAACTGATTATAAACTAAAATAAGAAGTTAAACAAATTACTAAATTCAACAGAAATAAGGATTGAGAAGAAGATAGAGGTTTGCAGCGTTTTCGAAAATATATTTTACTGATTTTTTCTCCAAAAGATATTTTCTCTAAATTCATTAGTCATTCTCATTACATTTGACGTACAGATTAAGCTAAACTTAAGCTATGCACAGCACAAAGTTCCTTGAATTCTCTTTGATACAATATAATGTTGATTCCTCCTATAAACCTAAGAACATACCTCATAAGGATATTCACCTACAGTGTTGGCAAATGTATATAGCGCGCGACTCTGATTCGGGAGGTCACGGGTTTCGACTCCCGCCACCGGCAATCCTGACTGAAAGTTTTTCCGAGTATTTCTTCAGTCAATGCAATGGATTGAGTCCTCTTAAACAGCCCTCGTACATTCCATTCACAATCCTAATTCCCAAATACCTAGCTAGCTAATGAGGGCTTACCCATGCCTACCTTTTTACCAGAGATAAGATTGCTCCGATTTGCGACACGTGTGATGTGTTGCTAACCGTTCATCATTTGTTGACTGACTGCTCTAAGTATGATGGTTTGAGACTCCAACTGAATTTAAATTTTTCATATGAAGAACTTTTGTCTTATGAAAACTGTGAAAAACTTAACACATTTCTTAACCTTAGTAATTTGATCGATAAACTATGACAGTTAAAAAAAAAAGAAAAACGAGAATTAATATCCATGAAGCATGTTGACTTGCTATTCATTGTCGACGTTGGCAACGTTTTCCTGATTATGTTTATGATTATGATTATGATTTGGTAATTTGGCATTTTCTACCTCCTCTATATATATGACAACTTTAGCAAGTATACCTTTCACTGAAATCCATCCATTTTATAAATTTCTGGATTGAATTCTAAAAAATCAAATACACCTACCGGAGTGTTTCCCGATTAATGAAATTGAGAAACATGTAAGCTTATTTTCCGTATTTTACATACATATATCTTGAGGCGCGAATAATCTTTGCTCTTAAAGCGCCCTAAAACTACTAATGAAGAGACCTGATGAGGGACATGCGTTGCACCCTGGGCAGGTTTCTCACTAGAAATAATAATAAAAAAAAAATATTTAAGGATATTCGTTTCGAACATTAAGTTTATAAATTATCTGAAAGAGGGAACAAAACCACAAAGTGTCTCGAAAACGAAACTTAGAACGGCGAAAAGGAGAAAAAGAAACGACCATCTTCTTTTCGAATTTGTTTCAATTTTCCGCGACATTTAAGTCCATTGGGTGAGTCCATGGCCTCTTAACGAGTGAAAGCGTTTATTTGAATTACAAAGAATGGTTGTGATTTGTCATCGTTAAGGGGCCTCACCACTACCATTTATTTATTTCACGCGTTTTCACGCATCAGATACCGGAGGCATTTAACATTAATTTTAGTACCACACCTCACCACACACACACATGGTGGGGCAAAATAAGAATTATAAACAATTTATATCGTTGAATGTGTAGAAATACAGCAAATAACACTTAATATTTTCCAAGTATATTGTTAACAAATCGTCGCCTTAGAACTTATTTGTTCAATAGACTTTTTTTGCTATTTGAAGAAAATAAGGCTTGAAGTTTTGATTCTATACCAACCTTATCTAAAAAGGATATTATTCTTGTTTAAAAACTCTCAATTTAGTGCTGATAAATATAAAATCAAGTTCAATTTTTCAGTGGTTTCATCAGGGGTGCCGAAACTAGGTATCGCTGATTGGATATTGAATATGGAAAATGACAGGAAGAATAATTTTGAGTTGTCACATTTGTTCAATATAAATTAAAATGTGAAAAGTAATCGGTAAAATGTCTCAAATCGCCTAAGAACGTGTTTGTTCAATCGATAATCTTAACTATTTGTTGAGGTAATATTGTGTTCAATAGACCATCTGTCTGATAGTTCCTGTCAGTGTTTGTTTGTTCATGTACAGCATGGTTTCATGCAAAGGAGAAACGTTGAACAAGCAAACACGGACAGAGATGATCAGACTGGTGTATTGAACAAACCTGCCTCTCGCTTACTGTAGCAACGGATGGTAAATATGGACCAAACACAGTGAATATAGAACAAACAAGCACCAATAAGCAACATTTAACATCTTACTAAACAAAAAGTGAAAGTGTTCTATGGAACAAATAAGTTCTGAGGCGATGAAATTCCTATGCTTCGACCATGGTTCTTCAACCCCGTTCAGATTTAAGTCCATGCTTCGACCAAGCAAAATAAAACATAGTTTTACCACAATTACTGTGAACGAAGCACATTCACAGAAATATCGACAGCATTGAAAGTTGATTTATTATTATTATTATTATTATTATTATTATTATTATTGTTCATTACGTCATATACCTTGATAAACAGTACTTTCTCAAACTTTTTTTAAAGTTATGACTAGTAAAGTTACTTCTACAAATCTGTACGAAAAAAAGGTTAACCTTTAGGAGGGTATTATTGGAGGGGGAGCGGGTCGAGAATTGCGTAGTATAGTAATAGTAGTAGTATGTAGGAGACTCGTTTGCGCTGCAACTAACGACCCCTAATGTGAAAGTCATGTTTTTGTCGTCGTAATGAAATAATTACCCGTTAAAAAATAGATTAACCCTAGTAACGTTTTAAAACATTGTCAGAAATGCACGTCCACGTAAAAAGCAAGAGAGCCAGTTGTTTCGAAGGCTTTTATGGCTTTCTGCCCCTAATGTCCTTAAATGACACTTTTTATGAGCAAAACTTGAACATAGCGTGTTTCATTTAAATGATAAAACGATGGGATTTCTTATTCTTGAAAAACTTTAGAGTTTCAACCTTCTTCCCAAGGTCTCCTTAAAAGAACACATTACCATTGACGCCGTAGTTCCTCTCCCTAATGCATATTCTCTGCTAGGCCCACCCCTCTCCTCCCCTACACAGTCTATATGGTAATACTCTCTTAGATGCTCCACTGACCCATTAAATAATATTGATATAGGAATCCGTCTCGGAACAAGTATGTATAGCGAACAGAAGTAATTTCAAGTAGGTCGCTTAGCTGGTTCCCACTCGAACACCGAAGTTAAGCAACCTCGGGCGTGGTCAGGGGGAGTAGGTGACCGCTCGGCCCTGAAACTCACGTATACCGCTGTTAGAGGAGATGGAGGGTTCGAGAGCTAGTGTAACGGCTTCGTTCTCCTCGACGTCTGCTCGGCAGTCTGGGTTAGTGGAGGAACCTATATGACTGTCAAGGTTACACCGTCCTTTTGGATGGGACGTAAAGCAGTTATCCCCTTGGTACTTTTCGAAAGGAGTACGCTACGTGCCGGTACTGGGTTTCCCCTCCTCCATTCTCAATTAAATTTGCACTAGTGGATTACATTATCCGTTGCAAATAGAGGCTTTTATAATAATATAATTATAAATAAATCGTCAATCGTCATGTGCTGTTGATTTGTTATTTTTATAGTCTAAACATCAATAAATAGTTTACTACTTTGTAAATCAGTAAGATCCCGTTATATTATTAATATTCTACGGTGGTCTTGCTTATTCTAGATAATAGTAGAGGTGCCGGGTACAAGAACATTCACACCATCTGGATGCAAGCCCTAGAGTTACCAAAACCATTCCGTATCGTCCTTGTCGAAGTTAAATGTAATACAAACGCATGTCAATCGGACTTCGTATTATGGTGAGCTGTGACACACGCACAGACGGACAGGAAAGTGATGCATATTATAAAGGGGAGGTAAAGAATTCATTAGTAAGAAGTATGATAATGATAAAGGGAATTATTTAATTTTAATTTTAAATGATATTGAAGATGGTAATACTGTTTAATATGAGTTTGGATTTTTTTAAACCAAAGGGAACAAATAAATATTGAGGACTTAGAGGGAAGCGTTGAGAGAAAGGCACATGGATGTCAGCTGATACGAGTTACATGGGAGCGAATGGAAGAGTTTTGGGGAACAAGCTTGATAAATAAAGGAGCAAGGAAGAGTTAGATTTAAAGGACTGGAAATACTGGCTCGTTGGTCTTGTTGTTAGCGTATCTGCTTCCAATGCAGAAGGTCCAGGGTTCGATTCCCGCGAAAGTTAGAAGTTTTTTAACTTCTGATTTGGACTTAAGTCCATCAGTTCTTGTCTTAGGAGTTTGTAAACGGTGACTTTGGAGCCGTCCTAGCAACGAAGCACATAATAAATTTCAGAGTTGTTCTGAATCGGCCTTGTTGATTCTGGCGTTGATTCGCGGGTGTTCACACTGTCCATACCACTGATTGCTTTATTTCCTATTAAAAATATCGATCTTTGGTTGGTTATCGCTCACTCGTCGATTGCGTCGGGGCCTGCAGGGTTGGCTTGGCCGCTTTGATTTAAAGTCCCCCACTGAAAATCAGTTATATAACTGAGTGGGTAGACTCTAAATAAAATTTATTTATTTATTTATTTATAAGACTGCACACGCCTTCCACTCGACCTTTTCAGTATGTGGCGAGGGCCCCCAGACCAAAAAAACATCATGGTAAGGCCAATAGAATTTGTAAAATAATTTTAAATTCCAAAAGTAATAATTTCTAGGGAAATATATATAGAATAACACTGGAAAATCTAAGCTAATATATTCAGATTAAAAACGTGCCAGTTTGTACATAAACCACGGTTATACATGAGCCTACGTTTCGGAAAGCATTGGTAGAGCACTTTCCTGTTTCCAACATCAAGAAAACAGAGTAATTAAATGCAAAAACTCAGTTCAAACGATGAAATAGACCGAGACCTAGTCGCTCTTCCAACTCAACGAATTAATAAATTTCAATGAAGGCTGAAAACTCTGAAAGTTTAGCCGAGTGCCTTTGAACGATCGAGCTGCCACGTCGAGGAGGGAATGCGGACCGAGGGAATATTTTAACTACCAAGAATTCATTTTTGCACAGTTTTATATTGAGTTGAGCGGGCAAGGGGGTAGGGGTGGGGTGGCATGGGGGGCAACACAAAGGCTGTTGTTTGGGGCATCGAAAGGCTATAAACATGGGCTAAATAACGAGAAAGAAAGACCAAAGGAAAAGCTAAGAATTTATGAAGATTTTTGTAATAACAATATATATATATATATATATATATATATATATATAATATATATATATATATATATATATATATATATATATATACATATATATATATATATATATATATATAGTTGGTAAGAGCATAGCCCGGTAAGCTAAGGTCCCGGGTTCAAACCCCGGTGTAGTCACTTTTTTAATTTCTGTCTAAAGTACTAACATATATATATATGTATATATATATATATTGCAGACATTGTATTTTCCGGTAGTCCGTGTGGTTTTATTATTAGTTCCAACGTTTCGGGCAGTTAAGTAAGTTGTTAAGAAGTAAGGTTTTGTTTGTTTTGATATTGTTTTATGTTTTAAATTTCCTTGAAGATGGGGCAGGGAGAACTGCCCGAAACGTTGGAACTAATAATAAAACCACACGGACTACCCAAAAATACAATGTCTGCATATTCAATCCGTGAAAGTCTGCGATATAACATATATATATATATATATATTCTGATAGATCTAATAAAATTGGGAAAAATTGAAAGTTAGAACTAGGGAAACGCCAAAGTCGTTGTTAAACGAGTGAGTGAGCCATGTGTTAAGTACCCGATTACATTACTTTTCTTCCCCCTACCTTGGGCCTACCTAGCCTATCATAGGCTAGAGAGGCGCATTATGACCTTACAGTTGACGCGCCCGTCCCCGTATACCAACTAAACTTTAAAAACTATTATTTATACGAATATAATTATCAAACTTAAATGCAAATGTTCCCGGGTACTCACCACATGACTCGCTCACTCGTCTCACTACGACTTTGGCGTTTCCCTATAGTCTAGTTGGCTAAGGCGCCCTTGTAGCCGACAGTGGCGTCGGAACAGGGGGGGGCAAGGGGGGCATTGCCCCCCCTAACTTTCATGCCAGGGGGGCATAGGGGGGCAGATTTTAGAGTTGAAAAATCAAGATTTCTACTCTACTTTTTGGGAAAGTAACGTCGAATGATCCTGTCAACAATTCATTTCCAGGAATAAACAACCCAACAATAGCAGGAATGTTAGGTTGCCTGACGTATCCCATGCCTGAACCGTCTTTCCGACTATCTTTATAACCAGCCACCCGTATTGTATTGTGTGCTGGTCACTCAGTGGACACGTAACTCAGACTCAAGTCTAATCCAAACATCCCTTTGAATGATTTGCTAGAGTTATTGGCAGACGCAAGTTGGGATTTGGTTCGCTCGTGTCGCAACGTTATTCGTTCACTGTTCACTGTTCAGTCATCTTTGGAGTTGTGTAGTGACTGTGATTATAGCGAAGTGGCAAATGGGAAGATTATTCCTCTTAGAGTGTAAGTAGTGTAGTGTGAAGTGTTAAGTAAAGTGTAAGTGTGTGTGTAGTTTTTCGTGTTTAATGGTGTTAAATATTAAATTGAAATCGTAATTTTTAAAAAAAATATGGAACGTACTAAACAGCCTTCAGTAAGTATTTTTTTTTTAAAGGAGAGCGTTAAACAAAAATATGTTTGCCTGTATGCTTCGTCATTACATAAAAAAAATGAGTTGTTATTTATTAAATGGGCCACTTTACGTTAATGTATTGAGTTTTTAGATCGCAGATAGTTGATGTAAAACATCGTTTACAGAGTCCGAGTGCAGTTAAAACATGACGAAATAACTGTAGTTACAGTGGAATTTTTTTCGCCTTCGGCGAATAGGGCTTCCGCCGGCTGGGGCCCCAGACGCCCTACAAAATACCCTACAAAATCTACCAATGGATTTGCCCCCCCCAACTTCCAAAACGTTCCGACGCGCCTGGTAGCCGAAATGTGAAAGAAGTGAGTTCAATTCCCTGGTCGGGAAAGATTTTGTAATTTCTAGATTGTATTTCAAAAATAATTGAACATGATTTGAAATGCATAATATAACGCAGTGTTGTCCATCATCTGTGGCAATAGGGCCTACTATGGTAAACATAGCCAGTACGAAATACGTGAAAATATTGCAAGGTTTACTCAATCTACGAGCGAATTTTGTGGGTACCTTGACGTGCAACATTCGACAGACCTTGCATGGGCACGGCATTTCACGGCCAGGCGAATAATAAACAAAAAATATATTTTCAAAATCTAAAACATTGTACCCGATTACATTACTTTTCTTCCCCCTACCTTAGGCCTACCTAGCCTATCATAGGCTAGAGAGGCGCATTATGACCTTACAGTTGACGCGCCCGTCCCCGTATGCCAACTAAACTTTAAAAACTATTATTTATACGAATATAATTATCAAACTTAAATGCATATGTTCCCGGGTACTCACCACATGACTCTCTCACTCGTCTAACTACGACTTTGGCGTTTCCCTGGTCTAGTTGGCTAAAGCGCCCTTATAGCCGAAATATGGGAGACGTGGGTTCAATCCCCTGGTCGGGAAAGATTTTGTAATTTCGAGATTGTATTTAAAAAATTATTAAACATGTTTTGAAATGCATATAACGCAGTGAAGTCCATCATCTGTGGCAATACGGCTTTCTATGGTAAACATAGCCAGTACGAAATACGTGAAAACATTGCAAGGTTTACTCAATCTACGAGCGGAATTTGGGGGTACTTTGACTTAAAACATTCGACAGACCTTGAATGGACACGGCATTTCACTGCCAGGTAAATAAAAAACAAAAAATATCTTTTCAAAATCTAAAACATTGTCGTTAAAATAATTTCATAACATTGGAAGTCTATTTTTCAGTTTATTATTTCTTGTATGTTTAAATCGCAATGAATCTTGCTGATTTTGTTAGCAGTTCTCAATAAACTCGTACCGGATGTCCGTTTAAAATTTCAGCGCAATCTGTTCAGCGATTCGGCTGATTTTTAACGTACACACACACACACACACACACACACACACACACACACACACACACACACACACACGCACGCACGCACGCAGAAAAACAATAAGGGCCGTTTAAGTCGAATGGAAATCACTACGTTCGCTACGCTCACTCGTTCAATTAGAATGTCTTCATGTTATTTTGATGCATAAGCCAGGTTACGTGTGTTGATGTGTGATAGTTTTTTGTTTATTTGGATTAAGGAGGCGTCAACCGTTAGGTCATAATGCACCACTCTAGCCTAGGGGATATGGGGAGGAAGGGCCCATGCTGTCAGAACCAGCCACGGGTAAGGGGAGGAAGGGAGGTTTCTCACGTCGCGGTCGTCATCGTCTTTGTCATCGTTCGTTATGTCATTGTCATCGTCGTCGGGGAGGTCGTCAAGGGAAGGGGGAGGTGTCCCCGACGACGATTGCCAGAGCTCGCCTCTAGTTTCGGGGAGTAATATAGCTAGCTGATGTTTGCGAGGTGGACTTTTTCTCTTGAATCGCCTTGTACGATTAGCAGAGCCATGCTCTGAGCCAATTCTACCCCGGGTCCAAGCGGATATAAATGTGTGATAGTAAAATATGAGTTATGAGTACTTAATTCTGGGACATATTTATTTATCGAATTGAACTATTTAAAGAGGGCTTGAACTGTTTGAGAGGATTGCGCCCTCTTCAGACAGTCTTGGGTCATTTCTTTCACAACTACCAGGTCACCAAAACATCTGTAGTTGGACAACTGTGCCCGATTCCTTTACATTTTCTCTCCTCTTATTATTTTTCTTCTTTCTTTTTTCTTTTTCTTTTCTTTTCTTTTCATTTTCATTTCACACCCTTTTTTATTTAGTTCATTAATTAATTGGATGAGCGTAGCGAGCGTAGCGAGTGGAGCGAAGACTTCAATTTCACTGACCCCCCAAAATATTTAGCTCTGTTTTTTTTTTTTTTTTTTTTTTCCGTCTGTTTGTTCGCTCGATTCCGGGCAAACGGCATATGCGATCTTGATGAAAATTGTAAGGGACCTTCGTTTTCTCTGAACTTAGAGGTGTATTGTTTTTGGGTACAATCGAAAAAATATTTCTCATGAATATCGTACTTTTACGATTTTTTTCGATTTTTAGTGCGATATTTTCGTGACATTTGGTCCGATTCTGACCAAACGGGTGGGGCTACAACGTTCATATTTCACATGTACATTAAGGTTATGGTAATGTAGTACCTTTTGAAAGAAAAAGTTGAAAAAGTTAGCCAGAATTCATAGAAATAAAGTTTTTAATATGAGTTTTTTCAATTTTTAGAGCGATATTTTCGTCCCATTCGGGCCGATTCTGACCAAACGGGTGGGGCTAAAACGTTCAGATTTCACATGGACATTAAGGTTATGGTAATGTAGTACCTTTTGAAAGAAAAAGTTGAGAAAGTTAGCCAGATCCACAGAAATAAAGGTTTTAATATGAGTTTATTGAGGTTTATAATACCAATTAACACGTAACAATAGAAACTCTGTTCAACAATCACCTACAATGCATTCAAAAAGCACTTGCAAAGGAAAAGTGCAAAAAAACGCAAAAACGCAAACAAAAAATTACAAAAACGCTCATCCATCAACGCGGCGGGACTTTAGCGTTTTCCTAGTTGAATTTAATATCCTCTTTGAATTTGTTACCAAAACCATTGTGTTTTAAATACATTGTTGTAATATAAGTATTTCAAATATTTACTTAACTGCTACGATGACAATGACACAACGAACGAACGATGACAAAGACGATGACGACCGCGACGTGAGAAACCCGTGGCTGGTTCTGACCAGCATGGGCCCCTCCACCCCCACCCCCCCTAGGCTAGAGTGGTGCATTATGACCTAACGGTTGACGCGCCCTTAATCCAAATAATCAAAAAAAAACTTAACTGCTAGTTCATTGCTGTGTCTGTATCTATGTAAGTTGATTTATTTTATTATTTATTGATATTGTCCTCCTTTGTTAGTCAGTTTTTTAACTGAATAGGATAGACATTAAATAAATAAATAAACAAAAAAAAATAAAATATCAATACCTAACCCGCAACCCCGTGCTAACCACAACAATCACCAGACCGGAGGTTACAATAATATTCATTTGCTCATTTCTGTATCCATGGAACTTTTACTTAACCCCTAGGTATTGTAGAGGAGTCTGCATACGGGTATGGAATCGCCCCTGGGCAGTTTTCTTGTCGTTTTCCCAGGTTTTAAATTTCTCTGACAATTTTAGTCACATCTGTTTGAAATTTTACATAATTGTGTAAAATAAATTATGAAGGTCTCTGCACTTTTCCCATAAATTGATAACAGAAAATAAATTTAAATAATAAAAAAAATCTGCCAATAAAAACACCAAAATAATTACGCATTTTACATTGAAATCTGGTACAATAGAAAGGTACACACGTCTATTATTGTCATCAATATTTACACAACGCTTTATTCGGGTGTAATGATTTATGACTGAAGGAAAACGCGTCGAACAACAAGCTAGTCCTACTTTGTTATGTAAGCATCAACCTGAACACACTGACAATGTTGGCTCGAGCGTTACGCGCGCGACTCTGATTCGGGAGGTCCATAGCTCTACCAATTGAGCTACCGAGACATAAGATGGGGCATTCTTTTATTATAACTGCTATCATTCGTTAGTCAATGATAGCAGTTGTCGTTGCCGTAAAATATTATTATTTTGTTTTTCTATGTGAAGCCTCGTCTTGGCTTGTATTTTTGTAAGTTTTTAATTTTATTTCTTATTTTCTGAGGATAGGCATCACAGTTGGGCTGAAACGTCAAAAGCAATAAAAGCAGATTCGACGCGGCGAAATGTCCCGACCAATTAATTGTGTTAACTAGGGAAACGCCAAAGTCGTTGTTAGACGAGTGAGTGAGCCATGTGTTGAGTACCCGGAAACATCCCCTTTCCTCCCCAAAACCTAAGACTGAATCTAGCTAGCATGGGCATTTCCTCCACAGTCTATTAGGCTAGAGTGGTGCATTAGGCCTTACAGTGTTGACGCACCCATATAACAACTAATCTCAAACCCCTCTCATTTATACTCATAATAGGCTATATTAATATTACCGAGTACTCAACACATGGCTTGCTCACTCGTCTAATAACGACTTTGGCGTTTTCCTAATGTTACCGAGTACTCAACACATGGCTTGCTCACTCGTCTAACGACTTTGGCGTTTTTCTAGTATGGTTTCAGAGTGCGTCAACCAATCGTGTAGTCGTTGTCGCCGTCTTCGTACTGAAAGGAGGCTTTGACATAGTTGAGCTTAAGTTGATTTGGATTAAGGGCGCGTCAACCGCCAGGTCGCAATACGCCACTCTAGCCTACGGGATATAGGAAGGAAAACCCCATGCAAATCAGAATCAGCTGAGGGTAGGTGAAAGGAAAAGAGGGGTTTTCACGTCGTGGTTGTCATCGTCTTTGTCATCGTTAGTGTTGTTATGGTCGTCGTCGTTGGGGAGGTCGTCAGTGAAGGAGGAGAGGTCCCGGACGACGACTACCAGAGCTCGCCTCTAGTTTCGAGGAGTAATACTCTACTTACCAGCTGACGTTTGGGAAATGGAGTTCGTTTAGGCGCGAGCCATCTCTTGGCCAAATGTCCTAACAGGCCTACCGAAGCGTACGCCTAGCACCTGACATTGACATTTAAGAAAACAAAATCAAAACAACTGGTGATAGCCACCGACTTGGTGATTTTCACCCTTCACCGAAATCATTGTTTTTAATTTATATAACCATGGCAGTGGCCTTCTAACGTATAGCAAATGTAAACATTTGCAATCTAGATTTAAATTCATAAGATTTTTATTTATTGTAGGTTGAAATCGCAACGGATTTTGATCAGTTTGTTAGCAGTTCTCAGTTAACTGGTAACGGATGTATGTTTAAAATTTCAGCTCAATCTGCTAAGCCGTTCGGCCGTTAGGTATCTGACAGACAGAGTCACAGCTTTCACAGTGAGTGCCGATTTTTTCGACCTGCGTTGTAGACTACGTTCGCTGCGCTCACTCGTCTAATTACCGGGCCGCGAAAGCCTTAAATTATTATCATTGAATGAGACTCACCACGCGTCCCTTGGATCAGGCAGCGTCCGGTGTACAGAGATCATGTCGCTGACGTACTGGTTGAAGGCGTTCTTCAGCCAACCCTCGTCGACTAGTTTCTTAACCTCTTTGGTGAGGTTGGCGGGTAGGATCACCGGCTTGCCCATCTCCCCCTAGACACACATCAGTACAATATTATTATGCAAAGCGTCTTACAGTTGATAACGTTTAGGACTGTTGGCCGAGCTCGGGAAAACTAGGTTTTTACACCGAACGCAGAAGTTTAGTCTGGATCACTTGGAAGTTCTATCGTTTGTCCTATCGAGTTGTGGTTTGCATCAAAATGTTTAGTAAGAATGTGTGATTGTCGCTATCAGAGCACAATTTAAAAAAAATGCCGACTTTTGTTTTTAACTGACCGTAAATATGCCACCAAAAAGGTAAATTGTAGTAATTTCACAAGCTTGCGTAGGTAAAAATATTTTGAATGCTAACGTGATCTAATAGCGACATGCGCTCATCCCTTGTTAACATAGTCCCAAAAATCCAATTTTTTTTTAGTGAAAATTGGAGGTCGAAAAGTGGTCCAGACTGTATGTGAAATTAGCAGGATTTGTCGATCAAGCGAATTTTTAAATGGACATTGAACATTGAAAAGAAAGTTGGCCCAAATCTTTTGGTTGACCAGAGATGTTGGCGCAACGTTAGTACATATTCTATTCAGATCTACAATGCACCAACAATCAAGATGTTATGAAGTTGACCGTCTTGGTAGCTGAGGGGTAAAGCACTCGACCGGCAATCGGAAGGCCGGGGTGTGTTACCCCGCTGAGATGGACTTTTAATTTTTGGATTGATTTACATAAAATCAATTACACCTACGGGAGTGTTTCCCGAGTAATGAAATTGAGAAACGTTAGTACATATAACAACTGCAATATAATTTTGTGGTTGAAACCATGAGATAAGAGATATTATTATTACTTTGTAGTACGAACAGAGGGGTATTTAGTTAGGTCTGCGCGTCTGCAGGAGGAATGACCTGTCCAACCTAAAACTGTGCGGACACAAAAATATGTTTTCCAAAATAAATATAAGACAGTAGTTTTGGAGTAATTACATCACAAATAGTCTTTTAAAAAGACCAAAACTATTTTTGAACATTTTTTTTCAACCATGCATACTCCCAATATTATTAGCAAAAAGTATGCGAGTTGGATGGCTGATATTTTTACCAAAGGTTACACTTACCCGTAACTAGGACATGTGATGTTTTGAAATGTATATATCTAATATCTTGCTTACATTGATTTTTCGCGTTTTCCGGTTCGCTGAGGATATTTAAACCGGAAAATAAGAAATTCGTACAACGCAAGATATACTAAAGATACACCTTTCAAAATATCACATGTCTTTGTCACGGGTAAATGTAAACTAAGGTAAAAATATCAGCTATCCAACTCGTATACTTTTTTATAGAACGATCCACAAAAATGCCTTTAAAAAGCTGCAATATTGGGGTACGCATGAATGAAAAAAATGTTCAAAAATAGTAACTCTTTTGGTCTTCTCAACAGACAATTTATGATTTTTTAACTCCAAAACTACTAATATGTTGTAGGCTAATATGTTGTAGTTGTGTTGTGTGTAGTTGTGCTAATATGTTGTTGTGTAAAACTACTGTTTTATAGTTATTTTGGAAAACATATTTTCATTCCCGCATAGCCCTAATGTGCCAATGAAACGCCAGTACAGGTGCGCATCACATTCTAAGCCAACTGGAAACCAACTCACAGGCAAGAAGTATTCAAAGTAAAAGCAAACTTATAGACGGGTAAGAAACTGAACTTTGTGTTAAGTTCTCGTTAAAGTTACAAAGACGAAGATTCTCATTCATCGCGGTACGCTGACTTCGAAAAACGATGTTGCCCTTTGCTAGAATGGGGTCTTGATCCTTAAACTAATCCTGCAAAGGTTTTGATATCAACTAGCCAACTGAAGGGCAATCTCGAACTAAATTAGAACCTTACGTAGGAATCTCAAGAACGGGATGGAATTCGTTCAAGTTTGAGAAGTGGGGGTTTGTAAAAGAATATAATGCTTTTTTCTTTAAACTATAAACAAGTTTAACAACATCGTAGCAACAAATTAAATCGCACAGCTCGCGATTCAGGGATCGACAACCATTGACAACAACCAGTAAAATAACGTACATCAATCTCACTTGATAAGTAGTGGCTTGCGAGTGACTTTTATATGTTCTGTTTGTCAGTGCTTAACATTAGACTCTGAAACTGAATCATTTAATGTGACAGTCAAGTTATCAAAGAAAATAGTTAAGTTGACGACACAGGATTGAACTAGATTTATTCCGTTCCCTTTAATTTTAAATTTATATTTGATTTATTTTAATCCATTTCGTTTACATTTTTAATGGCTTGCAAGTGACTTTTATATGTTCTGTTTGTCAGTGGTTAACATTAGACTCTGAAACTGAATCATTTAATGAGACAGTCAAGTTATCAAAGAGAATAGTTAAGTTGACGACACAGGATTGAACTAGATTTATTCCGTTCCCTTTAATTTTAAATTTATATTTGATTTATTTTAATCCATTTCGTTTACATTTTTAATATACTATATGATTATGTTATCAGAAAGTACTATCTACTTACACATTTTTGTTGTAACATAACTATTTCAAAATTGTCTTAACCACAGTTTAATATTTTGTTGCATTAAGGAAATCAGTTTAAAAAAATGAAAATGATATTGGAAAATAAATAAATAGCTAGTTTAACATTATATGAACCAGCAGTACTTTCATATTTACGTCGGGCCACCAAAACAGTTATCAGTCACTACCATACAATTCTGTCCAAAGTTTACGTAATTAGGCTTTTACTAGAACGGAAATTGAGTCTTGTGCAGATATCCTTTTATAAGCAGTAGGACCTAACATTACGTTGTTAAGTGGGACAAGGAGGACACATTTGGCACATAGCTATTCTCTCGGGGCCAGTAAGAATCCGTCGTATATGAAACTTCACAGTTGTCAATAAAGCCTACATGGACAGCCCTACAGTCGAAGATTATCAATATTTTACGTCCGTCATCCAGGATCAATTCACGAAAATAGTCAACTTTGGTCTTACCTGACGACTCGAAATGGGCGGAGCTTAAAACGATCGATAGGTCACGTGACTAGTATTGGGTATAAATCCTCATTTCGCAAGTTGGCGCCTGCTGAACGGCACATCACTTATCACGCTCTAACTTTTATTCTATTCATTATTTCGGCAATACTTAAATGAATAATATTTAGCAAACATACCATTCCTTGTAATAGCGATTATTTCGATTTTTTGACAAAGTCGTTAGCTTGTTATAACAATGTACGCATCACACAAGTGAAAATTATCAATGACTTAAGTTTTCTCATTAATTAATTTGACAAAAAACTACTGATCGGATTTTGACAAGAATTCTTTGTAAAAATGCATCAGACTGTTAAGACAAGAAATATACTAACTTTCTAGATAGAAAGTGCACTGAACGAAAATTTACAGCATAGAGTAATATGCAGCGTGCACTTTTTCACGGCTCATCCGCACGTCAAGAGTGCGTATTTTAGATAAAAACACATACCCTGCATATTACTCTATGCTGCAAAGTTTCGTTCAGTGCACTTTCTATCTAGAAAGTTAGTTTATTTCTTGTCTAAACAGTCTGATGAAAGATTTTAAAGAATTCTTGTCGAAATCCGACCAGTAGTTTTTTGTCAAATAAATTATTGAGAAAACATTAGTCATTGATAATTTTCACATGTATGATGCGTACATTGTGTTAACAAGCTAACGACTGTGTCAAAAAAATCGAAATAATCGCTATTACAAAGAAAGATATATTTGCTAATTATTATTCATTTAAATATTGTCCAAATAATGAATAGAATAAAAGTTAGAGCGTGATAAGTGTTGCGCCGTGGAGCAGGCGTCAACTTGCGAAATGAGGATTTATACCAACTAATTCCGCCATGTTGCCTCGTGACGTCAGGAGGCGGGTACATTTCAAGTCGTCAATTCCGCTTCCGTGAAAACTATACAAATTTCAAACGTCTGTGGTGTCAGTAGGCCGAGTGAACACTACTCACCGTCAATGCCGGTTCCTTGGGCGGATCCAGGACTCCGCCCTCTCCCCTCTACCGGCGCTCCCTGAGAATCAACAGGTTTCTCCTTCTTCTTCTCCTTAAACTTCTCCTCCTTGGATATCACAGAGTTGTCTAGGGTCTTGTCATGTAGACCCACCAGCTGGAAACAAAAAACACACTTTGTTTGACCGTCACAGTTTATAACAGTAATACTTTTCTCAGTTTTGCCCTGGCCTTGCCTTCTGACCTCTCCCAATTATGTTCTACGAAAACTCTCAAAAGTTAAAATCTTTCAAGGTTAAGTTGAAGTGGGTAACCGATATGTTGTTTTATTGATGAAAGCAGCATTATGTGACGAAATACTGGAAACTGTAGGAAAACATCTGAAAGATCTACTTGACACAGGGTGTATTCCGAAATGAGCCAACGATCCATTCCAATATGGCGGACCGAAGTACAAGAAAGCGCTTTGTGTTTCAGAATGGGCGAAGCGTATAGAAAATGGCTGCGTTCAAACATGTGTATGGTACACACTTTCTAGGACATATTGAAATGTGTTGTTAATTGTTCATTTTTAACTTACTAACAGTCAACTTTGGTCACTTAAAATTATTTATTAACGCTTCCGTTTTCTTCGGCCAGTGGACTTAATCTCCAAACCACCGCCGTCTGGATGTATGTAAGATACAAAAGCTGCTTGTCACATCTCCGATTTCCCCATGTTCCCATGTTCCCATGTTCCCATGTTCCCATGTCCATGGTTAAATGATTGACATGCAAAAGGTAGAGCTTTGTCTGTTTTCCGCTGGGTAGGGCTAGTTAAGGGGGCGGAAGTAGAGAGCGTCTCTTGAGGAACCAGGCGTAACTAAATTTATTTAAGGTTTATTATTGGGTCTTATGGTCTTTTAATTAATAAATAATAAAGATGATAATGATATTTTAATCTAGTAGGAACGTTTTATATTGAGCAACTGTTTACTTTCCATGCATTATGACAGCAGGTATAGGTAAAGGTAGTTTCACCGATTTAGTTCCAGATTTGAACCATAGATGGTGTTAGTTAAGGGGGGCAGGAACTTCTTTACCGACTGAAAGTTCATTGAAAGTCACGTTCAAATTTTGTTGAGATGTGACAAGCAGTCTATTTGTATCTTACATACATCCAGACGGCGGTGCTCCAAACGCTTAGTGCTGGACCGAAAACCTCCAGCGAAAATAAGAGTGCAACTTCCAGATGCGGCGAGTACAATGCGTGCAATCTGTGGTAGTCTACTCACCGGCAAGGGGTGCGGATGTAGCGTCTCGGGGGAGAGGTCGTTGCCCCCTCTGTCTTCGGTGTAGAGTAGGAAGGCGACGGTGAACCAAGCCACGGCTTTGCCGCAGAATGTAGAGGCTCGTTGAGCCAGGAGTAGCATCTAGAAGAAGGCAGTGTTCAATTCATTTATAAATCAGCAAGGTTCACCTCTCAGTGACGCAGTATACAGTAATAGTTAATAGTAATAAGTAATTAATATTTATAGTTTAACAGTAAAAGTGCGAGAAAGAGAAAACTCAAAACTTTTAAGTTTAATAAAATATGTAAAATATTTATCCTAAACTATTAATTTGCTCTTCCAGTGTCATGAACAGGAAATCTACTTGTATGTCATTTTCGCACAGCTCTAAAGAAAGCTCTACAAAACAATATATTTTGTAAATCAATCTAGAAATTAAAATTTCATCTCAGCATAGATTTTTTAATGGATTTTTTAATTTCTGGATTGATTTACATAAAATCCATTACACCTACGGGAGTGTTTCCCGATTAATGAAATTGAGAAATTTTTGTACAGTTACACGATACTTTTTTTTTTACAATGAAGCTCGCACAAAGGCTATTCCACCGCGTTTTTCTATTTTCCAAAATATGCTACTAAGCCAAAATATAGTGAATGGCTTTGAAACATGGCTATTTTAGAAAATCAAAAATATTTTTTCCAAATTTTTCTGATCCGGTACACGGCCAATATAGCCACCTCAAAATAATTTCAAACTTCAATTCGCCAGGGCACACCATTCAACGTAGGGTGTTGTGCTTTTGTGACATTAATTTTCAACTGTGCGGTATTTTTTACCGATTTGTACCGCCAAACGAAAAAATTCGCAGGAAAGACAATTGTTAAAATAAATCTGTTTTCTCTCAGTCAGTCCATAGAAAAACAGTTAAAAATTAATGTCACAAAAGCACAACACCGTACGTTGAATGGTGTGCCCTGGCGAATTGAAGTTTGAAATTATTTTGAGGTGGCTATATTGGTCGTGTACCGGATCAGAAAAATTTGGAAAAAATATTTTTGATTTTCTAAAATAGCCATATTTCAAAGCCATTCACTATATTTTAACTTAGTAGCATATTTTGGAAAATAGAAAAACGCGGTGGAATAGCCTTAAAACTTTTGATTTGCTCTTCCGGTGTTTTCAGGAAATCTACTTACAATGTTATTTTCGCACTAACATTTGAAAGCAAGTTCAATTACCCACAAAACAATATATTTTGTAGTGACACAATATTTCGTTTCTTGCAATGAAGTTCGCGCTAACGGTGCAACGCTCTTAGGAAATGAGATTGTTTCAGACGACAAGTTTGCTAGTTCCTAGGAAAGAGCATACTAGAATCTCAAGACTACAACAACAAACTCGTCTAGTTTTTATTAACTCCAGGGGGAAACATCAACTGGTTTGTCCGGAAGAAGACAACTTCGCATCGCTAACAAGACTCGTCCAGTTGATCGACCTGTTGTTTTATTGATGAGTCTTTCTTCGGAAGTGCTTTGATGTCTGTCTGCAAGTAGTCGATCTGTATTCGATGATGTGAGATACTCGGACTCTCGAGTTGGACTTTACATCAATTTTGTGTTCCCTCAATAGAATCGCATTGTCCTCTGTTGTATGGTTGGACGTTATTTTGACATCGTAATCTGGTGCTTTATATACCGATGTAGGGCATAGTTGAACGACAGATAACGACTATCTGTTATCAGCTGTTTCTGTGGAACAACGTTTGCAAAGGGGGATTTCGCATAATATCATACCTCGGTTTATGTATTTCTCGTTTTTAATAATGTTGAATATAGTCAATTTTAATAATCTAGGAATAACAATATATAGGGTATATACCAATGTAAACACTATTTTAATGTGTCTCTAATAATTGATAATTGATACCTGGGATAAGATCCATCCATGAATACGAGCAAAACTACAAAATAACTTTTTTTTTTTAAAGTTTTGGTGTTTGATACTAAATCGTTGTAATAGGCCTTTTTAGCCGTCCGCGGTGGCTCATATTATTTGGGCGAAGGTCTGAAGCGTATGAAACTATAGGAGGACGTGGGTTTGAGTTCCGCATAAGGCATGGATTTTTGTAATTGTCCTTCACGCACATGACTAGGTTGGATGGAAGATAAGACCTACATGGCCTTAATCCCGTCTAGAAAATAAAGACCTTTATCTATCGTCTCGACTCTCGATCAGCAATATTAGCATACAAAAAATCATCATTACCGTCGGTGAACATATAATAAAAACAATAAGGTTTCCAGCACCTGTGAAAATTAGTTTTGCATTGTTTTCCAACGTGGATAAATTGAATTGACTTAGATTTTAATGTCCCTACAAAACATTATTTTGTGCATTAGCAGTGATAGAAACCCCCACATTTTGGGTTTTATCTTATTTATTAATTTAAATATTCATTTATTTAACGTCTATCATTCAGTTAAAAAACTGATTAACAAAGGAGGACTACTAAATAAATCTAATTACATAGATGCAGACACAACAATGAACTACAGTTAAGTAAATTTTTGAAATACTAATATAACCACAACAATGTATTAAAACACAATAATTTTGGTAACAAATTCAAAAAGGATATTAAATGTAATTGAATAATGAGCCAAAAATTAAAATGGGGGAGGGGGAAGAAACAAAAAGAAAAAAGGAAAAGAAACATGAAAAAAGAAAAGAAAAAAGATAAAAATGCTACAAAATGAAGAAAAAAAAAGTGAAAATGCTACTCAGTCTCCAAGCATAATTTAAAGCAACAACCACCGATAGAGATTTGGTTATCGCGGAGGAAGATATTATATTATCATTTAAAATGTTCAACGCAAAAGGGAACGAACTCGCTTACACTGTTTAAAAAAATCGCAAAATAGCTACATATGCTGCAGTAAAAGTTTACTACATCGCTCTAGTAAGCGCCATCTGCTACAAATGCTGTCGCAACAGAGCAAACACGAGAGCATTTGTAGCATATTTGCTTCTTCCGATGTTCTTAAAATACTGCTCATGGTTTAACTAAAAAGTAAATGAATCCTTAGCATTTATGGAGTGAATGCGTAGTAAAATCACACATTATGTTTGTAAATATTGCAGTGTCAAATGCATAATTACTCAACAACTGAAGTAAATTTACGGCAGCAAATCCGTAGCAAATTTAGCTACGAATGCGTTGAATATTTCCTACGCCATGTCTACGAATACTGCTAAGAGAGCAAGTAAAGTTAAATGATATTTCAACGCAGATATACAAGAGCATATCCGTAGCAATTTAGATGTGAATGCGTTGAATATGTCCTACGCCGTGTTTACGAATATTGCTATAACAGGGCAAGTAAAAAGGGTATTTAAACGCAGATATAATATATACAAGAGCAAGAGCACATCTTTAGAACTTTAGCCGTTATACGCAATGATTTAGCTGCCAAGCTGTAAATTATTTCCAATGCTATATAAATCAGCCTGAACTAAAACCACCTTAAATTTCATTGATAATTAATTATCATGATTGTTGTTTGTTGTTGTATCATGTCGTATTTTAAAATTATTATACACTACAGTTTGATATTGATGATTCATCTATCTGGTGTATTAAGGTTATTACGGAAATTGGTCATTTACAGATTTACAAAGGGGGACATTTTGTTATAATTTGCTTGTAGCTAAACACAAACTTAAAGGCGTCAGCTTCAACGGATTAGACTAGAGTCTATTCGTATCGTCACTTCCTGATAAAGGATACTGGGAAATAGTCTTATAGTACACGGTGAAGCATGTAAAACGATTTCGGTGAGTGACTAGGGGAGAGTAGAAGCTAAGATGGTTTATATACTCAATGGTAGAAGTGCTCCATCACCGTTATTAATATTTTAAATACAATATTTGGTAATTACAGGTGTAGTGGTGTACGTGATTCTGGTTATTTCATTATTAAAAACAGTTTAGTGGTAATTGTGTTTTGCGTGTGAATTTGTTTTTCTTTCCAAGGTATAAGCTTTTCTTAGATCACAATATTCATTCTGTGCATCCTCTTGGAAACATTGGTGCCTAATAAGATATTAATGTATTAATAATCTAGTTGAATTTTTATTTTACTTGGGTGATTTGGTGTGAGTTACTGTAGCAGTCGCAAGAATTACTGCTCATCATCTTGGTGGGGGTAATGCATTGCTGCAAAATAACATATCTCCTAGCGTCTAGGCAACCCTTGGTTCAGCCATGCATTGCGGGTGGAGGTTACTCCTAGCGTCTAGGCAACCCTTGGTTCAGCCATGCATTGCGGGTGGAGGTTGTCAGGCGTGTAACTTCCACGATACAACACTAACCGTTGAGTACCTATACAACATTGATCTCACGAAGGGGCTCTACAAACAAGCAGCACATTACTGATCTTTTTGGACCAGTCTCATTTATCAAGCGGAAACAGTTTTTCTCTGTGTTTGGGTCCTACGACAATTTTTAATTACCATTTATACACGAATGCAAAATCTGTCGTAGGCAACAATATTTATTTTTCTCTTTTTGAGATTGATTGATGGGTTAAACCTCGAATCGACCCAATTCGGCTTGAGTTTGTTAGCGCTCCGCTACTTGGCTGCGGCGCCCTATCGGGCACCTAGATATTGTGTTGAATAATGAAATTAGACTTTTCGATATTCAACGTTAGAGATTATTTATTTTATCTGACGTTCCCATAACAAGAACCCATAACACATCAAACTATTCAAAATATACTCTTGAAACCATACTACCTGCCACAAGGCCAGGCAAGAATAGGCCTCTGTGTTCTGGGCAAGCAGTCTCATTATCGACTTAATTTAGTTCTAAATGATAAAAATGAGTTAAAGGGGTATTTAACCGCTAAACTCAAAAAATATATTTCATTTAGGCTAACTAGTAATGAATTTAGCAATTAACAGAAAAATTATTGGGGCCACCATGACCTCCCAAAAAATTGTCAAATATGACATTTTCGAGCTAGGTCCCATCGGCAAAAATCTCCCATAAGAATAACATGGGACGATCTTTATGCCCCGTGACCTTGGAGGATTTTGATCCAAAAAAATTTTGGGCCATTATTGACGTACTCTACAGCCTTTTCTGTAAATTCTCTATATTTTGTTTTGTAATTTGGGCAAGTAGTTCGGTCAAAATATGCTGATTACCAAGATGGGGTGTGATTTTGGAATGCATATTTTGCGTGTTTGAGGGTATATTTGGGCACAGTTTCAAGACACGATGTTATAAAGGGGCATTTTAGATTGGTACTATGCTCTAGTATCTATGTGGACCAAAAAGAAGCAGGTTAAAGCCGATTTAGGAAATTTTCCAAAACACCAATTTTTACCAATTTCTTGATCAAAAAAATTAAAAAATTCGTGTTAAATCACAGTTTAAAGGTATCATTTTTTAAACGGTCATCTAAGTGTAGTATTGTGCTATAGATCACGCGGTAAAAAATATTTTTTGGGTTTTTAGCCCTTTAATAAGATACAGGTTCTCTAATAAAATGAACTGACGAACTCCGTGTTAAAAGATACCAGATGTCAACTTCTTTGGCCTAGCTTGATTATTGTGTTACCTTGGGTGTTTTTGTTATCTCTTTCAGTGTGTATTTGATATAATTTTGAGTTGTTGATATTTGAAATCCAATAGAAATGTCGGAAAAATATTTAATAATTGAAATATGACATACCGACTATATACCTATATAGGCCCCTAGCACAAAGATAATGCAGCAGAGTATAACACTTTATAAGACACTGATTACCAATTCACCAATAACAATAGGTATTATTAGATACATTCTGATGAAAATGAAGGAAGAAAAGTGGAAAAATCGAAGAAGTGATAATTTAAAGTGAGGTGTTTTCATCAGTGTGAACTTAAAATTATGTATGCCCATTGCCCATGCAATGATTAAGTCCGCGTACTTGTTAGTAAAAATTACAATAGTTCGATCAGCGAGGGGTTAAAGTGTATTATCCGTTAAAATATTATATGTACATATTAATAATATTTATAACCCTCTACAAAAACAGTTTTCATAAATGAATAGAATATACGTTAAATTGATACGGTAAATAAACAAATACAAATATCTTTTAAAAAACATAGCCCCGGACTAGCAATATTTAGTTGGGTATCAAATTCCAATTTGACAATCGTGAACCAATGGAACGATGACTAAATTTATAAATTAAATCGATTATTCTTCACCCGTAGCCTACATAATGAAAAAACACACGCAGTGTTGTATGAAAAGACTTAGGTGCGAAACAAACACTCACAAACATTTCATGGCTAAATAATCATTACATATGGGTATAGGCTATGCATTTATACAATTTTAAAGTAAGTTTTTATTGGAAACCTACTCAAGGACATTTGAGCCGTCAAAGTTTAAAACATAATAATGTGGAATATCGAAGAAAATGAAAAACATGTCGAGCTAATAATGAGTGTCAACTGTCAAGTGATTATTTGATATGGGGAATCATACTTCACGAACACTAATGCACGATCACAGCACAACTTTAAAAAATAGCATTCATGTTTGCTGCTTGGCTCTTGAACAGATAATATTATGCGTACGGACGAGCGTACTGTATTGCAGTATCAATTCCTCTCGAATAATAGTGTGTCGGAAAACTTTTTTTGTCCGTCTATAAGAATAATCTGAGAGAAGGCGATTATTTTATATGTAACTTAATTCCAGCTCTATCTTAAAATCTACGACAAAATTTTTATTTTTGAGTAGATTATATAAAGCATCCAAGCATGTAAAGCATTCTTATAAAAGCTCTAGCTGTAGTAGTTATTACTCTAGAATGCAATACTTTGGGTGAAGTGGAAGTGGGCTAGAGAATCCTATACTAAGTGGGTATAGATGGAGGGGTTTTTTTTATACGTTGCTGGACGCATTCACATAATATTTGCTAGTTCTCTCTCATTGTATTATTCATTTTACCTATTTTACATGTAAATACACAACAAGCTGGGCTTTATATTTTATAATGAAGGCATAATTAACTTAGTATATGACTATGTTGCCATTCATTTAAATGTTAAATACCATCTCCAACGCTCTGTGATAAGTATTCAATACATTATACTTGTGACTACAATGTTTTACTTTTAATATCTATCGGCTACACGTGATTTATGGGATGGGTGTAGATATTTGTCACGGTCAGGAAAACTGACGTGTATTTATATGAACTGCATATTAATTGCAAAATTATAATATGATAATTTATCACTTGAATAGCCATCATACTCATAGAACTTTCTATTTCTCAAAGAATTACCCCGTTTTTAAATATTTATTTCACGCCATTTTGTGTAGTTCATTGTATGTCTACTGAGTTAAGTCTTTTCTGATAGACGTAACTCTTTAGCAGCGTCGGTTATCTTTTAGCGTCGATTATCGTATTTCCTTGTAAATTGGCATTTTCACTAAATACATTGAGGAGAGTTACTATAAGTATTTTTAGTATAAGTATATTATCATTATTATTATTATATTTATTATTATTATTATTTTTATAAATATTAGAACACAAAAATATTAAATAACATGGGGCACTGCTATCCGGGTCATGAACATGCTCTCTATTTCTTTTCAACAATTTGACGTTCACACCTGTTTATAAAATTGTCATGTTGTTTGAGAGCGCAATACTTGTCAACTGCTGTCAGACGTATTTGCATAGGGCCTAAATCAAACTACCAATTTGTTAGTAATACATTATAATAATTTTGTACATTTCCTTTTTATTACGTGAATGGGTATTTGAAGGGTTCCCACAACTACGACGATGCAAACTCCATCATAATGGCCGGGCTCCTTCAAAAAAACTTTATGGCTACCCTCAAATAAAGACAGTCAACGCTGTATGGGGGAAGGAAACATTTCACCCGTCTTTGTTACAACTTTCAAGTTGTGCTCGGACTGAAGGGTATCGATCCTAAAATAACATGGGGCTCGAACCAACCGTATACGTAATTGTTACTAATTGAAACGAGAAGACATTCCTAGGTCTTAGTTTATAAACAAGCGGTCCATGTACAGCTTATGTAGTGAGTTGTGTGTTATTATTTGTTAAATAATTTTCGCGATATTATTTGCATAAGGAAATTGCAAGGTTGAATTTTAATGAATAGGGCCTCCAGCCTATCCATTGGATACTCTTTACCTAATTATCTCCAATTGAAATTCCCCTTCGCAGGTGAATGCATTTATTTTTAACAAGCATTAATCAAAATGTGATTATTTTAAAGTGCGAGATTACTGTTGTTGTTTTTGACGATATGAAACCAGTGACCTTCTACAGCGTAGGCCTACTTGCATTTCATACTTATATATTTGTCATGATAAACACAATTACAACTCCCAACAGTAAGTTTAAATACACCAACAAACGTAACAGTCCTAAACAGTTTCCTGAATAATTCCTGATGTAAAGACAAGGATAGAAATGTACATAGTGGCCTCGATAGCTTACTTGGTAGACCGGTAGAGCATTGCCGGGTACGATCCCCGGTCGGGACACATATTTTGGAACAGAACTCTAACTTCAAAAATAAGATTGGCTGTTACTCTGTAGTCATGCAGGACAAGTGTAACGGATGTTTCCGCTTCACAATGGCATTGTAAAAGAGCCCCGTCTTCACGGTTGAACCCAACCCCTGCTGTGGGAGGTTGGGGCGGGGGTACTTCGTCAAGGACACTGACCTTACGCGAGAAAAAACTTGAGGTGGCATCTAAGTTCTTGTTGCAAGATTCATTCGTTCATTCCGACCCCGACAACAGCACGAGAAGCAAGCAAGCCTTACATTACTTTCAGTTGACTCTTCGTTTATAAAACACGATCCACTTCACTCACAATACGATACACGTGGGTTCTAACTACTCCAAAGGTTCCACCACTGGGGATAGTGTTGCTCCTTTCACCACTAACGTTTGTCTCTGTTTTAGCTTCTATCAGGTTCCACCACTGGGCATAGTGTTGCTCCTTTCACCACTAACGATTGTCTCTGTTTTAGCTTCTGTCAGGTTCCACCACCGGGCATAGTGTTGCTCCTTTCACCACTAACGATTGGCTCTGTATTCCAGCTTATCACAAGTTCCACCACCAAATTATTGTGGTGTTGAGCAACCACCACTAACGTTTGTCTCTATGTTTTAGCTTCTGTCAGGTTCCACCACCGGGTAAAGTGTCGCTGCTGCCTCCACTAACGTAGGTCTCTTTGTTTTAGCTTTGGTCAGGTTCCACCACCGGGTATAGTGTTGCTGTTGTCAACGTTTGTCTCTGTGTTTCAGCTCTAATTACAGGTTGAAATAGCTTGCCCAATTATTCTAATTTGGGAGCTTTATCGTAGGAATAGAACCACAGCAATCGTAGCTATTTTACTACAGCTGCATTGATAATAAGTTCTACTTGAAGCAGTAAAATTACCGAATAATGTTTCATGAAATAGCATGACCAGGTTATTCTAATATGGTAGCTATGCTGTATGAAAATTATCACAGCAATCGTAGCTATTTTACGACCGCTACGTTGTTATTACGTCTTAGTTGGAATAGTAAAATTGCTGGCTAAGCATTGCCCAATAGCTAAAAAATGATTGTAAAATCAGAGAATTAAACGCTCCATTTTCGTGACATCATTGAAGCAATTTAGCTTAAATAGCATTGTTATTTTGGTAGAAATGGATAGTAAAATCGAAAAGCATAAAGTAAAATTGCAAGGGCATACGTCTCTTATTTGCAGGCAGTAAACGCATTTTAGCAAGAGCATTCGTAGCAAAATTGCAAGATATCGTACGTCGCAAAATTACTACATTTGCTGTCGTTAGCAGTACTTCCGAAGCAAATGTCGCAATTTGGCGCGATTTTTTTAAACAGTGTAGTATACACAGCAATCTGGCAACCCTGCCTTGGTAAAAGCCTTTCAACATCATCTCATGAATAAACTAATAGTGACAGCTCAAGCTTGTGACTTTAAGAAGGGGAGATGAGACAATTCGCTTAATTAACACGAAGGTAAGATAAACCTCGGTTAAAAACCACCCCTCGAAGGTGAAATTCACAAGCTTCTAGAACGACGACATAAACAAGTAGAACTTTCAAAAAGTTTCGACCGAAAGCTGAGTGGGGGATGACCACGAAGGCAGAGGTAACTAACTCTGTTTATTGCTGGAAGTTTATTACCGTCCAACTCTTGAGAGGCGACCCACCCGACGCGGATAACTTCATCGTTTGGTTCTAGGCTTAGTTCAGAAGATAGCGAACAGATAGCAGCACTGTAACAGTTGTATGTAGGTATCGCCAAAAAATGAGTAACAGCGGAAGGGTTCTCACCACCGCTAGAAGAAACAGAAACAACAACAACAACAACAACAAAAAATGAGTAACGTTTTTTATCTTCAATGCCCCACTAACATGTTTTCGAATAAGAACTTAATTTTCATCAACGATGTTTTCAACGATTCTGAAGATTCCAGGGAATATATTCTTGCATTTAGGATAGAAAGTGTAATTAGACTTACAGTATGTATGTATATTGTCTCCTACATAATATTAATAAATAAATAAATAAAATCGCATTTAGAGTCTACCCACTCAGTTATATAACTGATTTTCAGTGGGGGACAGTAAATCAAAGCGACCAAGCCAACCCTGTAGGCCCCGGCTCAGTCTTAACTCGGCTATTCTTAGCTCGCCTACATCAATTAGTAGTGGTATTTCAGGTGTAATTGTCCTCTTCCAAGAACCACGTATCTACTTTAATTGGTCGTAGGAGGGGTTTTCTTGATTCGCCTACGCCAATGGCAGGGAGCCTTTCAAAGGTTATGCGACCTGACCGGCAAGTTTGAATTGTTCCGAAATTTAACGTTGACATAGCATTTCCCGGACAGAATTTCGGCCTCCAATATGACACATCTCTCTTCGATGCGCCAGGCAATCATCACCGTCAAGGGGAACTGCCCAACGTGCCCAATATCAAGTACCCAAATATTAACAATAGACTACAAAATTTAAAATTACGGCTACAGATTGGTGACTCGCCTATTATGATGCAGTTAAGTACATCCTCAAGGATGTGAGGGTGGAGTGATAATGTAGTAAAGAAGCTCAAGTGCATACTTGCGGAAGGAACTTTAAAAATTAATGAGTTCCATTTTTCTGTAACATTTTAAGGAGCGCGATCCTTTTTAGTGTTGAGGAACCATCAAGTGATTAAGTTAACATTTTAAGGGATTTTTTTAAGAAAGCTTTACTTTCTTTAATGGGGAACTTGAACATTTTATTGGTAAAGATATAAAAAGAAACTTGAACTTCATAAACGTTATTTTATTGATGAATTGAATCTTTTAAAAGTTCTCTTTTACCAAGTATGAGTGAATGAAGGCTGCAGTTTTTAATGTAATTTTAACTATTTTTAAAGTTATTTAATGTGTTTACTTTGATATCGTTGTCTGTTTCCCTATCTTTCTCGACAAGCGATTATTGACAAAAACATTTTTTAAGCTTGATGTGTTAATAATAAAAATAAAAATATGTGTTAACCCAATTGTTATTTGAATAATCAGAGTATTAAAAAAAAATTATATACCTTTACAAATATCTCACCAGTGTTTCCATCGTCTATGTTCGCTTTACCAATAAATATTTCATTAAATTTACTTATTATAATTTTGACGTGACTAAATCTAGTTTACTTCTTCAAGTCAAGGCGTAAGTCACAATAAGAAAATGGAAAACATAACCTAATATTCTTATTATTTCATAACATTTAAGATAATATTTTCTTGTATTGATATACCATTGCACTTTAAGACAACCTTGTATTAAATAAAAAATTAATTAAAAAGGCACAAAGTGAGCAACGTTTCGAGCAAACTCTGTCTGGGAAGTGCCCTGTCAACTTCAAATTTCGGATTGAAACTTGCCGGTCTCGCATGCATGACCATTTGAAAAGCTCGCTGCCATTGGCGTAGGCGAATCAAGAAAACCCTTCCTACGACCAATTAAAGTAGATAAGTGGTTCTTGGAAGCGGGCAATTACACCTGAAATACCACTCCTAATTGATGTAGGCGAGCTAAGAATAGCCGAGTTAAGAACCGTACCGTAGGCCCCGATGCAATCGACGAGCGAGCGATAACAACCAAAGATCGATATTTTTAATAGGAAATAATAGCAGTCCCAGTGGTATGGACAGTGCGAACACCCGCGGATTAACGCCAGAATCAACAAGGCCGATTCAGAACAACTCTGAATTTATTATGTGCTTCGTTGCTAGGACGGCTCTAAAGTCACCGTTTACAAACTCCTAAGACAAGAACTGATGGACGTAAGTCCAAATCAGAAGTTAAAAAACTTCTGACTTTGACGGGAATCGAACCCTGGACCTTCTGCATTGGAAGCAGATACGCTAACCACAAGACCAACGAGCCACACATGAGACACATTGGTAGAGGAGGTACGTAAAAATAGCGTTTCGTGAATAGATACTGTCGCTTAAACTAACGTTTTCCAGTCCTATTTTATTTTCCATAGTATCTTTAATTTGTTTAAACACATTTTTTTCAGTTGATACTAATTCAACTTTGATGACCAAATTTCAAATAAAAAACATGAAAAAAGTTCATACACAAGGTTTTGAAAGTAGCCAAAAATAGATGGTACAAAACGCTATAAAATGACACTTTTAAATGCTATATACACGCACCTCCAATAATAGGCTAATAAGAAAATGCTAACATGTTTTTTAACAGAAGTAAAAAAATAAATTAATATAGCTTAAAAAGATTTCTCCGTTTTTTTTTTTAAAATCATTCCAGTGTTTCAGCGCCACACTAAAATACATGTGACATCATGTATTTAGCCATGTAGGGTTGGCTGATTCGGGAGGGGGAGAAAGCATTATCGTAGGGTATTGTTATTAGTTACAGTTACCGCTACTGTTGGTGTGGGATACAGCCATGTAGGGCTGGCTGATTCGGGAGGGGGAGAAAGCATTATCGTAGGGTATTGTATTAGTTACAGTTACCGCACTGTTGGTATGGGATACAGCCATGTAGGGTTGGCTGATTCGGGGGGGAGAAACCCATTATCGTAGGGTATTGTTATTAGTTACAGTTACCGCCACTGTTGGTGTGGGATACAGCCATGTAGGGTGGCTGATCGGAGGGGGAGAAGCATTATCGTAGGGTATTGTTATCTTAGTTACCGCACTGTGTATGGGATACAGCCGTAGGGTGGCTGATCGGGAGGGGAGAAAGCATATCGTAGGTATTGTATGTACGTTACCGCACTGTTGGTATGGGATACAGCCGTAGGTGCTGATTCGGGAGGGGGAAAGCATTTCGTAGGTATTGTTATTTTACGTACCGCACTGTTGGTATGGATACAGCCATGTAGGGTGGTGATTCGGAGGGGAGAAGCATTACGAGGGTATTATGTTACAGTTACCGCCACTGTTGTGGGATACACCATTAGGTGGCTGATTCGGGGGAGAAAGCATTATCGTAGGGTATTGTTATTAGTTACAGTTACCGCCACTGTTGGTATGGGATACAGCCAGTAGGTGGCTGATTCGGAGGGAGAAAGCATTATCGTAGGGTATTGTTATTAGTTACAGTTACGCACTGTTGGTATGGGATCAGCCATGTAGGGTGGCTGATTCGGGGGGAGAAAGCATTATCGTAGGGTATTGTTATTAGTTACAGTTACCGCTACTGTTGGTGTGGGATACAGCCATGTAGGGCTGGCTGATTCGGGAGGGGGAGAAAGCATTATCGTAGGGTATTGTTATTAGTTACAGTTACCGTCACTGTTGGTGTGGGATACAGCCATGTAGGGTTTGGCTGATTCGGGAGGGGGAGAAGCATTATCGTAGGGTATTGTTATTAGTTACAGTTACGCATGTGGGTGGGATACAGCCATGTAGGGTTGGCTGATTCGGGAGGGGGAGAAAGCATTATCGTAGGGTATTGTTATTAGTTACAGTTACCGTCACTGTTGGTATGGGATACAGCCATGTAGGGTTGGCTGATTCGGGAGGGGGAGAAAGCATTATCGTAGGGTATTGTTATTAGTTACAGTTACCGTCACTGTTGGTATGGGATACAGGCCACAGATAGCAGCCTCGCCGAGTCGACCGGTGCGATTACAACACTAACCTACAAGATTGACCATCACATATAATGTAATGCACTATCTGATAACATTGCGAGTAGCCATAGCCGTAACTATTTCGTGAGTGTATTGTGTGATAGGAACTTGAATGTGTTGTTATCTTTCCTCGTAACTGTCGCGTGAGGTGCGCTCAATTGAGACTGGTGAGTGATTTGTGAACTATCCTGCGAGAGAGAGAGAGAGAGAGAGAGAGAGAGAGAGAGAGAGAGAGAGAGAGAGAGAGATTGATTTGATTTGATTAAGGTCTTTATTGTAAGGCGGGATTAAGGCTAGTGAAACCTTATCTTCCATCCAACCTAGAGAGAGAGAGAGAGAGGGGGGGGGATGAATTACTTGGTATTTTCGAAGTATCCGGGGGTTATTGGATGAGCGTAGTGAGTGAAGCGAAGATTCCATTTCACTACACTGGAGAAAAAAATCCGGAATGTTTTTTGTTTGTTTTTTTCTTCGTTTTTTCTGTTTGTATTATTGTGTGTTTGTCAACACGATTCCGGCTAAACCGACACTCCAATTGCGAAGAAATTTTATGGAGACCTTCGAAATCTCTGAACTTAGAACTGCCACGTTTTTGAGCGCAATCGAAAAATTATTTCTCATGAAATTCGCAGTTTTACGTTTTTTTTTTTCGATTTTTAATAAAATTCTTCGACTTAAATCACCTACATGCTTTATCCGATTTTAATGATTTTTTCACAGAACCTAAATTTTATGAATTAAGATATTCGTGTGAAATTTGAGCGTATTCTAAAGATATTTTCATGAAATTCGAAATTTTACGTGTTTTTCTTTTTTAAAACAATTCTTTGACTTATAACACCTACATGCTTTATCCTATTGTAATGATTTTTTTCACAGAAACTTAATTTTATGAATTAATATATTCGTGTTAAATTTGAGCGCAATCGAATAATTATTTCCTATGAAAATTGCAATTTAACGATTTTTTTATTTTAAAAAAAATTACGAATAATTAAAAAATTTAAGCTAATTTTTTATTTAATTTAAATTAATTTTAAAAAATTCTTCGACTTAGTAATGATTTTTTTATAGAACAACAGAAAATCTGCATAACACAAGGCAGCTCAAAGCACCAATTACGCTCATCCAACAACGCGCCTGAAAAAGCGTTTGCGAAGCTTCCTAGTATTATACGAGATACATCAGCACTTGGTTGTGTAGACTTTCACGATTCACATTAATTTACTTCGGTGACGGATCGACTTGAAGGTTGGCAGAGATCAAAGCAGGAATTATTAATGCCTTGGTGGAGGCGCCGGGTACGAACCAACACATTTAATTCAACTGAGTTTCATCGCTTTTTGGTACTTTAAAGAAACATAATTATACATTTCTTTGAACTATAGTAATGGAAATTTAAGACAGTTCGTTTCGATTATTGAGTAACTTTGCCACAAAATTGGGAATGTTAAACTTGGACATAGGCAGTCTGATATTAACAACAATACCGTTAGTTGTGTACCTTACTAGGAAAACGCTTAAGTCCCGCCTTTTGGATGAGCGTAATTGGTGCATTGAGCTGCCATGTGTTATGCGGATTTTCTGTTGTTCTGTGAAAAAATCAGAACTTTGTTGAAGATTTTTTTAAAATTAAATTAAATTAAATAAAAAATTAACTTAATTTTTTTTTAATTAATCGTAATTTTAAAAAAGGAAAAACACGTAAAATTGCGATTTTCATGAGAAATAATTTTTCGATTGCGCTCAAAAACGTGTCAGTTCTTAGTTCAGAGATTTCGAAGGCCTCCATAAAATTTCATCGCAATTGGAAAATCGGTTTAGCCGGAATCGTGTTAACAGACAGACAAAAATACAAAAAAAAGAAAGAAAGAAAGAAAAAAAACATTCCGGATTTTTTTCTCCAGTGTAGTGAAATGGAATCTTCGCTTCGCTCGCTTCGCTCGCTACGCTCGCTACGCTCATCCAAAAATCATCAATGCAATAATATAATTTCCTAGGAATGATCGAAAATGCGTTTTTCTTTTTGTTTCTTGCAAATTAGAACAAAAAGAGGCCTTTGCACATAATTTATTTTTAATATTTTCAAATTTATTGTTTTGTTTGCCACATGCATGTGTTCATAGGCCCATTCACAATTAGTGTCTAGCAACCTACTTATACTTAACACAATAAACAATAAAGAATAATTAACTTAAATTCCAAAAATACATTCACACAATAATATAAATACAATAAGTGTGTGCGCGTGGGTGTAGCTTGTTGCAAGCGGGAGTGAGGAAATAATGACAATAATTAGTGGTATTTAGAAGGTTTGTTTTGTTGAATCTGGTGTTGGTATAACTCTCAGGATAGCCTACATCAGAAAAGTAGTTTTTAGTGCGGATTTGAAAATATGTCTTTGAGTGTGTATTTCACGTATGTACACCGGTAAATTTGTCACCATACGAACTAACTCCAAGAATCAAATCTACAATTAATTAAATGTGATTTGATGCGTTATGATGATGTTGCCTAGCTCAGCCCAGAGTCACGAGATTCCAAATTAATTAGAAATTATAAGTACCAAAATAATGTATTTAAATTCCAATTACTTATTTACCCTCATGCTTACTGGTACTGCTCCCAGCCCCTATTGGAACTTCTGATATAAAACTATAAATATGCGTCTTAGAGGTCTAGTGAAATAGGGTTGAAATGTGTTTAGCTACACAAATAAGAAATTATTGCAAGTTTCCATTGTCCTGCTATTATAAACGATTGAAAATCAACAGGTTCCCTACTACCTCATTGAGCTCAATTAAATTATAAACTACCCACTTATTATTAAAAATTATTAATGTAATGTACATAATGTACATATTAAAATTATTAAAACTTTGTACTTGAATTTTTTATATCTTTACTCATCTATTTGCGGTAATTTCTTCAGATGTGCTGTGTAGTGGAGTATCCGCCCGTAGATCGTAATCCGAAGCACACTGGATGTTATAATTTTGCCTTATTGCATGACAAACAAAACAACTAACACTGGACTTTATAACTGACGAGCTTATGGCGCCATTAGATAAAACACGCTTGCAAAACATTTCTGGATAGAACTAACCGTTTGACTTTGCCGAATTCACACGTTCACTCGGTCTCACTACGTCCGACTGTCCGACCACTATTGACTTCCCGCATGCACATACTGACTGTTCACTGGCAACTCCGGATCATTACTAACTACCCTCTCGAGCGTCCTTCGACTTATATATGCCCTACAAAATAGGACGCGTTCGTCTTCGCGGGATTCTGTCACAAACAACCCTCTTCCTTGAATTGTTGTTCGTCAGACCACAACACCTGGCTATTAGTTGTCTTTTCGCTAGTCCACTTCTCCGTATACGTAGCAAACATCCCAGTTCTTAGGATTTACTTATTTGCTCCTTTCCAGTGAATTTTTATTTAGTCCTCCCTCACAACAAATTGTCATACCCGAATTGCTTTCCTTGGAACCACATAACACACCTACACCCATGTCTTTGGCTTCACCTATCTTCTCATCTTCGTAGTTGCAAACCAATTTCCAGGCGCGTCGGAAGTCTATTTTTCCAGGGGGGGGGGGGGGGAGCGAACTTTCCCATGAAAAGTACATTGTTACATAATATGAAACTAATGTCCTTTAGTCAGTGGCGTACGGTGAAATTTCGCGGGGGGCTTTGACGAACGACTCTATGGGGGGGGGGGGGGGGTTCGTTCACAATAAGCGCCGCAGGGAATTTTTTTGAAGAATATGTATTTTTAAAGTGGTTTTTATGCGATTTAGAAGAAGTTAAGGGCCTTTGCTGAACGAAAAAAAGAAAAGATGGTAGAAGAATTTAATTGTTTGATTAAACCAAGATGACTTGAAGAATGTAATATTTATGCTTGTTGGTTTGTGCTTTGATGGTTATTTTGTCATTTTTCTAGGGGGGGGGGGGGGCGAGAAGATACTTTCGCCCCCCCTCCGTAAGCTCAGGGGGGGGCAAGCCCCGGCTCCGACGCCGCTGCCGATTTCTCAGTAATATTTTGACAAAACATCCGTTTCTAGGAAATACTAGTCCACTTCGACGCAACCTCTCTCACTCCATAGCACACCCCTATCTTGGTTTTCTAGGTAATAAATACACCTGCCTATCAACTTTCTATAGGTACTGTTCACGAACATAAACATTTCACTGGAAATGTTGACAACAAGACTTCCACATAAACCTTTCTGTCCCATCAATCGGTCCATTCGTACCTGACGCCATATTACGCTAGATAAATCTTGTCAGTAATTTCTTACTTTGGTTATAGTTCAATTCAAAATTATATTAATTATTATAATAAAATCATTATTAACTAGTATGTTGTTAGTCCATTATATAGTGGCTGAGAGCACAATTACTTCTCTCTGATCATTCAACCCTGAATTACTTAATATTAATCAAGTTAGTTGAATTGATTATGCATATTCGCATATCAGACCGTTAATCAAACCTCATATCAGAGTAAACTTTGCATGCCATGAGACGTTGAGTCACAAATTATTCCATAATCTACAGCTAGACATGAGTTTACTCGTTAAACCAACTATAAAAAATACATAATAAGGAATCAATTCAAATTTGTAAAAGCAGCTCGAGAGCACTTTGAAAATGAAATGAATTAAGTTTGCAAAGTTTGCAAACTTGTAGGTATAGGCCTAGAGGTATCAAGATAGGGTTACGTTAGCATCCATCCATAGTTTAATAAATTACTAATAATTTCTCGAATTTAATCCGCCTTTAAAATTCAGACACCACTTTGTTATGCAAGTTCATAAAGTCCACAACAATAATTTTTGGTCACATTTTTTGTGACCTCTCGGGATAACGATTTAGAACTAGATTACAAAAATATTTTTTCGGAAAGTGTAATTGTAGAGCCGTTCAATTCTGCTTCTACGACAACGTTCAAAATTTATAACAATGTTGGTGTCAGTCAGCCGAGCGAACAAGAAATTGTCTAAAACTAATGTACGAAATATCTTGCTAATGCAAAATATTCATTTTTGGTGGAGGTGCCGGGTTAATTTGGAATCTATCTAGTTGCACCGTTGTGACACGACGAGGTCAATAGAGACGACTACCTTGCTCGTTGCTATTGACTAAGTACAGCAGAATGTAGTCTACTCCAGGCTTACGAAGATCTACCTTCGAACAAAATCTTCGAACTCCGTCAACTATTTGTTACGGTTATTGAATTTCTACTAGGAAAACGCTTAAGTCCCGCCGCGTTGTTGGATGAGCGTATATGGTGCATTGAGATGCCATGTGTTACGCGGATTTTCTGTTGTTCTGTGAAAAAATCATTACTTAATCGAAGATTTTTTTAAATTAAATTAAATTAAATAAAAAATTAACTTAATTTTTTATAATTAAATAAAATAAAATAAAAAATTAACTTAATTTTTTTAATTAATCGTAATTTTTTAAAATAGAAAAAAATCGTAAAATTGCAATTTGTATAAGAAATAATTATTCGATTGCGCTCAAATTTAACACGAATATATTAATTCACGAAATTAAGGTTCTGTGAAAAAATCATTACAATAAGATAAAGCATGTAGGTGTTATAAGTCAAAGAATTGTTTTAGAAAGAAAAAAACCCGTAAAATTTTGATTTTCATGAGAAATAATTTTTCGATTACGCTCAAATTTCACACAAATATCTTAATTCATAAAATTAAGGTTCTGTAAAAAAAATCATTACAATCGGATAAAGCATGTAGGTGTTATAAGTCGAAGAAATTTTTTAAAAATCGAAAAAAATCGTAAAATTGCGTTTTTTATGAGAAAAAATTTCCCGATTGCGCTCAAAAACGTGGTAGTTCTAAGTTCAGAGATTTCGAAGGTCTCCATAAAATTTCATCGCAATCGGAGTATCGGTTTAGCCGGAATCGTGTTAACAAACACACAAAAATACAGAAAGAAAAAAAAAAAAAAAACATTCCGGATTTTTTTCTCCAGTGTAGTGAAATGGAATCTTCGCTTCGCTCGCTACGCTCGCTACGCTCATCCTAAAAATACTCTTTTTACAACTCATTATTTTTGACAAATTAACAAAAAAACTTACAAAACCGATTAAAATATAACATAGTAACAAAGAATATTTTACCTTACTAGGCCACTTCGCGAACGCGTTTTTCAGTCGCGTTGATGGATGAGCTTTTTTTTTAAAATATTTCTGTCCAATGATTACTACATTTTAGTAAAAGTGGGATCTCACTACTTTTTCAAGTTCCATTACAAAATTATTTTGGTTGAATAAGGAATTTTTTTTATAAAGTAGTTTTAATTGATATGGTATTACCAATTAAAATATTTTGAGGCCCAACGACATGATTTTTGTACGCATTGTAGATGATTGTTGTCATGTTTCTATGTTTGTGTTAATTACACCTGTAAAAGGTTTTCATTAAAACATTTATTTCTATAAATTCTGGCCAACTTTTTCAATTTTTTGTTTCGGAAGGCACTACATGACCATTACCTTACTGTCCATGTAAAATATAAAACGTTGTTGCCCCACCCGTTTTGTCAGAATCGGCCCAAACATCACGAAAATATTGCATTAAAAATCGTGAAAAAACGGTAAAAGCAAGATTTCTAAGAGAAATATTTTATTCGATTGTCTCCAAAATCACAAAACATCAAAATCTAGTGAGTTCAAATGCTCCCATAAAGATTTATCAAGATCGGAGTAGCCGTTTGCCCGGTCTCGAGCTAAATATCATGAAAATATCGCATTAAAATCGAAAAAAATCGTAAAAGTACGATATTCATGAGAAATATTTCTTCGATTGTACCCAAAAACGTGGCAGGTCTGAGTTCAGAGATTTCGATGGTAATTTTAATTAAGATCGCATATGCCGTTTGCCCGGTAGAGAGCGAGCAAACAGACAGAAAAACAAACAAAAAAACACCCGAGCTACATTTTTTTTGGGGGTCAGTGAAATTGAAGTCTTCGCTTCGCTCATCCAACAATATGTGCTTTGAGAACGCCAGTTACTATTCTAAGTCCATGCTTTGAGTAAGAGGTATTAATTCCAAGAGCATATGAATGTTCAATCAGTTAAAAAATTCAAGAACTAAAAAAATCAATACATGCTGGAGGGCGACAACGTTCTCTATAAATATGTGTGCTCATTCTTTTATTTTATTTTATACCGAAGTTATTAATTTGTTTACTCGCGAAATATCCTTAACAAGCAATAACTTTAATGTTTATATTCCGGGCCGTGAAAGCCTAAAAATTAAATTGTATAATTATGTTGTCGTAAAAGTTAGATGACTGACCCTCGAACCCAGAACATTATTGTTAGTATACGATTTTATTAGTTGTGTACTGCTTCCGAAAATGAAAATAACTTATTTCAAAAGTAAATACTTTGATAAACTGAAGTCGTGCGAGAATTGCGACATTTTTCGGAAATATATGATCACCCAAACACAGACATCGAGATGGCATCAATTATGCAGGAAATTTAAATTATCAATACCAACAAAAGAGCAAAAAACAACTTTTCAAAGTGACTTTTTATTATAGCCATTCCTTTTGATTTACTTTAACTCCCTGATGGCGGATAAGTCTTATATTTCGACGCCTTAGAATAATACTTTCTGATTATGAAATATCATAAATCAGAAAAAATTATTTACTTTTAAGTTCGTGTAAATTTTCAATGTTGGCATGCATACTTTTCTATTTCCGCATCCGCTGGTAAAATATCCTCATCATTATACACAACTCCACCATTGCGATGGAGTTGTTCGAGTTCAATTAGCCGACGAAGTAACTCCCATTGAGGGGATTGTTTTGTCAAGGCTGCGTTGTTCCAATGAAATGTCGGAGCTGTGCACGGTCGTCGCACTTTGAGAGGAGTGCGACATTTTAACCAGGAAGCATCCGATGTATATGAAAGTGTGCATAGTAGTCACGTAATGATATCAGGGGCTTATTAAAATTGAAACTATATAACAGGTAGTAACTTTATAAATAAAAATCATTGGACTTTTCACTGTTAATAATATCTTTATTTTAAATTGTGATATTTCGATTCCTTTACAGGAGTCTTTATCAAACTAACAATTAAAAAAACACAACAGACAAGACAAAAAACATTTCATAACAAATTATAAATATGGCTGTGTATTAGTACCAAATTATTAACAAAAAAGTTTTTTATAAAAATAACAAAAAACATAACAATAAATTTACATATTGGACTGATGGTATTTGAAATAAAACTATTGATCTAGTGATGAAATTGATGGACAAAAACTCTTCCAAATAGCTGGATAGTTAACACTAGGCACACTAATTGTATTGGCCACACAGGAAATCAAACCAGCTTCCTTAATTTTCCGTGTAGTGGTAGATATCAGGGGCAGTGGCGTACGCAAGAATATATATTTTTTTTTGGGGGGGGGGGGAGAATGGTCGGTTTAAGAGTTTGGAACAAAACCCCTTTTTAAATAAAAATAAAATTACCGTTTCTGTAAAATCATTTTTAGTTAAAAAAGTGTGAATGTTGAGCCTTCCATATTAGATTCCTTGTCATTTGTGCAAAATTTCGAACAACTGTGATAGAGTGAAAACTTGTGGTTGCTGTGGGGTGGCTGGTTTGGGTGTGTCAACGGTTAGGTCATGTTGCGCCCCTCTAGCCTAGGGGGTGTGGGAAGGAAATACCACGCTCTGCGTAGATAGAGGATGCATACCTGCCAGATGTTGAGAAGTGAAGTCGGAATAATTTAGCGGGTTTCTTACTGTTGAACTAAATAAACAACACAATAACTAATCTGTGAAAAGATTTCCCGCACTGAAAAATCGTTTTGTGCACTTAAACGCATAGGCATAATTATGTTTGCTGTAAATATGTAAGTTGTGACCACCAACATGGCCGCCGTTAGCACCTCCAGCATGGCCGCTCCGTATGAACTAACCCTAGACCTTCAAGGTTACAGTTTAGCATGCCATGCGCAATCCACGTATTGGAGATGGATGGGAAATAATCGCACCGGACTGAGCCAGTAACGGGCAGGGGTGAAGAGGTGCACGTGGTCGTCGTCTTTGTCATCGTCCGTGGCGTCGTCGGGGAGGTGGCGGGGTCCCCGACAACGACGTGTGACTTCCAAAGACTCTCTCATGAGCACAACTCGATACGCGGCCGACAAATAGAACGCGGCAATCTATTCGAATTGTTATCGTTCTGTTTGTTCGAGCTGTTGTCGAACTCGCCACACTCCATTTACATTTATCTGTTTACACAAGCAGTTCGTGCACTCGCAGCAAGCGACCTATATCAACATTCGCAGAACACAATACAAGAGTAAGTATTGTTGTAATACATTTTTATGACGTTTGTATTAACTCGACTTGAGACCTCATAATGAAATGAAATGTTTCACTGAAGGAAACCTATGGTGTACTGTAATGTATGCCCCTGTTCATACGTTGCACATAGAACAATTCTCAAGGGATGTCCGAGGGCTGTTTAAGAAGTTTCAATCCCTTGCATTCGCCTTAAAGACTGGGAAAAAACCTCGGAAGACAGGATTGCGGGTCACGACGAGATTCGAACCCGAGACATCCCGAATTAGATGGCATACTATACTAAACAAACGTTTGATCGCCAAACGGAGCAAATTTCCACATACATTCTTGACTACTTTGTAACCACGAATATTCACCAAAAATAAACGAAACTTTGAAAGTTTTTTTTTTTTACAAATGATACACGTATAATAAGTAGCGATAAGATAAGTTTTCAAATAACTGTTTTCTACTCAGTCTTCAGCAATTTCTACACATACACTTAACAAACAAAACACAAACGGCGATTCATTCTTATGCCAATAACACAGCGCTGTAAGTACAATGCTTGTTTCAATCAGACCTTCAACCTTAGAATTTATTGTGCCTCGTTGCTAGCACGGCTCAAGTCACCGTTTACAGATTCCTAAGCCAAAAACTGATGTACTTGGTCCAAATCAGAAGTTAAAAAACTTCTGCCCATAGCGGTTATCGATCCCTAGACCTTCTACAATGAAAGCACAGACGCTAACCACAAGACCAACGAGCCACACAAGATCACATATTGTTACGAAATTCACGTAATGCAACGTGCTATTGCCAACATTATAGTTGTATACTGAACGCGATACTCTCCCACTCCCCTCGTCGTGTTTAAGTCTATTGTGTTGGTAATTATCATCCCCTGAGCTCACCTGTCTGCAGCACGCACATGGGTGGAGCTCTCAAACACAGGTAGTTTAGCAAGAGTTTCATAATCATAGATGATCACTAACTAAACTCTCACAATAATCAACCGACTTGAGATATAGAAAACACACTATTCGAAACCAAAAAATGGGTCACTTTAAAGCAGACCTTATGATATAATAACCCTTACTTTTATACGGAGAATTTCACGGCAAAACTCTTTCGGCATCTTCAGGTAATGGTTCACCACTTGGTTATAAGGGTTATCGGTGAAACGTCAAAGGTAGGTATGTTGAAATGCGATATCACACAACACAATTTTTATTTAAAAAAACAAAAAAACACACAAATATTTATGCTATTATTATCCATAACCCTCAAAACGAGTTGGAACGCACTTGTTCTTCCAGATTGTTCTCTATGATAGTATCATTGGTACATCCATGTATTTTTGTGGGATGCCCGCTGTAGGGTATACACATAAGATTTAACTGGTGTGACCCAGGTGACTAACTATAGTAACTAGGTACATTGCGGATAGGACAATTGTGAGGGGATGTCCGAGGGCTGTTTAAGAGGATTTAATCCCTTGCATTCGCATTAACGACTGAGGAAAACCTGGAAAAAACCTTCAGTGAGGATTTCCGGTCTCGACGGGGTTCGAACTCGGGACCTCCCGAATCAGAGTCGAGCCGAGGCAACACTGTCTGTGTATCATTGGTAGTATCGATAACCCTGGATCAGGGCCTAAAAGTAAAGAAACCACGAGGCTGGCTGTAGTAGCAGGCAAGTGGCGAGGGACGGTTAACAAAAAAAAAACATACGAGATGTAGCCTACTAGAACCAGACAACACTGTCTGGGTATCCATATATCATTGGTAGTATCGATAACCCTGGATCAGAATAGGCCTACGGTAAGAACCACGAGGCTTGGCTGTAGTCGCAGGCAAGGCTGGCGGAGGGACGGTTCACACACTACGTAGAGAACCTAGAGAACCAAGACAACACTTTGATCAAATTTTATGTAATGGACAGTGTGGCCACGTAAAGAAACCCCAGGTTCTGTATACGCACAAGCTGGCAGGAGTTTACACGCAACTAATATGAAGTAAAACCAAAAACAATTGTCTTTAAAAATTTTATATTAACCCATCAGTATAGGCAAAAAAAAATTTTTAACAAGCTTGAAGGGGTTCCAAATACGAAGTGTAGCCTTATAAACAAGCAACCATGTTTGTAAATTTGTTTAATTGTTAAACCCCGGAAGTAGAACCAAAAAGAAAGAGCTTTGGGCTTTACGAGCCAAGTTCGGGAGTCACACGACAATAAAATGTGCTATAGGAAAAACAAATGTTGTGATTCTCCATTATCTTTGGGGGGGATCGGTAACTGGATTAGGGGAGCCTCTAAAAAACACCGGCTCTATAAAATGGCAGGGTTTTACACGACTCGGGTAGCTCTGACGACAAACTGTCTGTTACTACTTGGGGAAAATTTGATTTAACCCCCACAGTTATGGTTTTTTTTAAAAAACCACGAGCTGGCTTGTTAGATTCGAGGCAGGCTGGCAGGGTCGGCCACGACACCCTAGATTCCTCAACCAGACCCGCGGAAAAATCTGGGAGTATCGAACCGGGATCGTAGAAAGGCTACGTAAAGAAAGATTGGTTAGACCGGAAGTGGGGGGACCTTACACGAATCGCAGATGTGACTTTGAACAAGACCACTGCGGACATAACAGGGGTACATCCCGGGACAGTTACAGCCCGGAAGAAACCACGGCGGTTTTCGCCAGGAAAGGCCCGAGGGGAGGTTCCCGACACCGAGTGCCTACTGGGAAAAACCCAACCCTTCGTGTATCATCAGGTATATCGATAACCCGATGTAGTAGCTAGAAAACCCGAGTTGGCTGTTTGCCGGGGGTGCGAGGACGGTTCACACGGGGCATACGTAGAGTGTCTGACCAAAACACCACCGTCTGTGATCCAAAATTTATAAATGGACAAAGCCCTAAAACCAAAACCTGAGTTTTCGTGTGGTCTCACCATTAGGCTAGGAAGATTGGTAGTAAAGGGCGCAACAATTGTGAGAGTAAACTAACACTTAAACAAATAATGAACAAAATATTATTAATAATTCATAATAGCAAAATCAAATTTAATAAAGCATTCATAATATAGCAGAGTTGATAGCACGCATTAATATCGAAGTAAATCACAATCAGTTTTAAATTAAAGCTTTAAATTGTTTATTGAATCTAAGTATTGAAAAGTAATTTCAGCTGACACGAATTCAAAGTCAAAGTAAACTTAAATACGAATGTTGTAAATGTTGTAGAAAAGTTTGTTTCCATTCCAATCCAATCAGATCTAGGATTGGGAATGTGTAAACTGTGACTTTAGAGCCGCACATAATAAATTCTTAGGTTTTTGCGAATTAGCCTTGTTGATTCTGGCGCTGTTCCTGGGTGGAATCGCGTTCAACAAGTTTGATTGGTGTTTTCTTTTTAAAAATACCGGTCTCTAGTTGGTCATTGTTCGATCATCGATGGCGTCGGCGCCGACAGGGTTGGCTTGATCCGCTTTAAAAGTTCCCCACCGAAAATCTGTTATTAGACTGAGAGAGTATAGACTATAAATACGAATTAATTTGTTTTTAATATTTTAATGACGAGTTAGAACCGATACATGTAAAGCACTATGTGTGAAGGAGTCTTGACTTCGCCCGAGGCCTGGAAACAGGTCCGCCAAGTCGCCGCTAGTTCAACACTAGACCCCGAGAAGAGCAACGGACGGTGTTTCGCGAAGAACGGCCACGTGGAGTAGAGATGGTCAGACCGGTAGCTGAGGGAACTCCTTGCCGTGTCCGCCACTTGATTGAACACTGTTCAAACCTGCGTTTGCGCAGACACACGTGTACATCACGGGAACATGGGCGTCACGGTGTCTGACCCCCCCCCCCCCCCCACCGAAATCAGGAGAAGGGCCTACGTATGTGGCAAGATTTTGCAAACTGACAGTATGTGGATCAACAATTTTATAAATTGTTGACAAAAGCACTCTAAAAACTAGTAAAATGTTACTATTTGCAATGTTAGAAATCAGAATTTTTCTGGGGCTATGCGCCCCAGACCCGCACTAGCTGGGGGGCATCCCCCCGTTGTCCCAGGAAGGATACGTAATTTTCCCGAAATGATACTTTTGTGGACAGTTCTACGAACTTCTTAATATAAATCCCGGAATTTGACTAAGCCCCTGCACGGGAAATAATAAACACACGAGAGATTCTTATAAATATACCAACAATACAAACCCATAAGGAGATAGTTCATCGTCCTACAAATAAAGACTCAATGCGTTCAAATTTACAACTTTATGGTTTGCTTCACCTAAAGCAACCTTGTAGAGCTAAAAACACAACGAACCGTAAATGTAGACAATTTTTATCAAACAATTAAACTCTCTTGTAAAGTACATAAACATAATAATTTACAAAATCAATCTCAGCGGAGTATCGAACCCGGTCTCCCGATTTCCGGTCGAGTGCTTTACCCCTAAGCTACCGAGACATAACATCTGGATTGTTGGTGTATTGTAGATCTGAAAAGACCGGGGTTCAATACCCCACTGAGATGGATTTTTGTAATTTCTGGATTGATTTCCATAAAATCAATTATATCTACGGGAGTGTTTCGCGATCAATGAAATTAAGAAGTCAAAACTGTTGGATGAGTTCGGTAAACCTAGGATTTAATTATGGACACAATGATTTAGTCTGGATTATTTTGAAGCTCAGCCGATTGTCATGGGGTTTAAGTTTATATAATCCAGTATGTCAAGTTAGAATGTGTGTTTTGCGCCGTCAGAGCATATTTTCAAAATATCGCTTAGTAATAATTTTGGTAACCACGCCCACCAAAGAGGCACTTTTGTACTAATTTCCAAAGCTTGGATACAATAATATTATGTAAAATGTTGAAATGTTCTTTTATCGCGCAATATGCATTGTTTTATTGTTATCGACCTAAACATGTTTCAGATTTTTTGAGTTAAAACTGGAGGAAGAAAAGTGGCGTAGAAAAAATGTGGAATTCGCAGGATTTGGAGATCAACATTTGCCATTTTACATTTTAAGAAAGTTTGAGAACGGATTGTGTACGCTCACTATTCGAGGAATGAGGTAGTAGAAAGGTTGACGAAAACCGAACTACATCGATTAGGCAACATATACACAAAATATAGGAATGAAAAAAACTAAATAAAATGCGACTGTGATTAGATATGAAACGCAAACGGATACAGAAAATAAATTTTAGTTAGCCGACTTATATTTTGTTGTTAAATTATCAAGGTACCATTCTAATATATCCCGAAGAACTTGTCTGTTAAATTCTTGCATCCTAAATGTTTGATAACTGGATTGACGAAAGACACATAACCATTAAGCCCACAATGTTAAAATCTAGAGAAAGTGTAAAATGAAATGTTTATTTGTTTAACTAGGGCGCGATGTCAACTTTTTCTTTCAATATAATTGACCAACTTCTAATTAGCTGAAAGGATAGGATAGTGCTCAGCCTCGAAGAAGCCAGGGGCAAAGCAAGATTTGTGTTCAACAACGTACGGGATTCAGAATGAACCAAGCCAACCCTCTCGGCGCCGACAAGTGACCAATCAGAGGCCAGTATTTTAAATAGGAAATACAACAACCCTAACTCCTGACAGAAAAAATAGCATCAACCAGGACAAGGATGGCTGATGCAAAATGTCATATTGTTGACATTGTTCGTAGGGCCAATATTTTTTTAACCGCACAAATGGTCTTTTTTTCACTTATCGTTATGTGTCTGCACGCTTGCAGAAAGTGTGAATCCCACACATAACAAAAACTTGTAGAAATACAGCCAAACCTTACACACTCAAAAGAAATGAGATCTAAAAAAAGGGCCAAGCTCATCTACCCTTCCACATTTGCGCATTCTTAATTCATAAACGTACAGTGTCCCGTAACAACACCCTTGAAAAGCTTGGCAAAATAGAATTTGCAACTATTAATTTAAACGTAATAGTTCATCAAATTATTTTTTTCTAATTAATTTTAACGTAATGGTCATGCAAATTCTATTTTGCCAAGCTTTTCAAGGGTGTTGTTACGGGACACTGTACGTTTATGAATTAAGAATGCGCAAATGTGGAAGGGTAGATGAGCTTGGCCCTTTTTTTTAGATCTCATTTCTTTTGAGTGTGTAAGGTTTGGCTGTATTTTTACAAGTTTTTGTTATGTGTGGGATCTCATTATTTTTCAAGTTCCATTGCAAAATTATTTGTTAAAATATAATATAAAGTCGATTTAATTGCTATGGTATTACCAATTAACAATAGAATGAAAAAATATAGTGGTACAAAGACTTGCTTTTTGTAAACAATGTAGGCGATTATTGTCACGTAACTATAGTTACTTGTTGATTGTATGCCTGTATAAGGCTTATTTTAAAACCTTTATTTGGAAGCCTTCCAGTAATTTTTTTAAAACTTTTTCTTTCAAAGGGAATTACATCACTATTACCTTAATGTCCATGTAAAATATGAACGTTGTAGCCCCACCCGTTTGGTCAGAATCGCTGGGCAATTGAAACTGACGAATTAGATAGTAGCCAGTAGCCAGTAGTAACTAACGTCCTTAAAGTGATTTTGAGCATGTTTCAAGTCATATTTTCACCAAGAAGGAATGCTCGTACCCCAACCAAATTTGGCATGTGTTGTCGGGTACCTAAATCCCCTCGATTTTGATAGTTTTCAAGTTCACATCGCGTTTCATGATGGCTGGGTGACACCTCGAAATCACCCCAACTCTGCTTGCTGTATAAGGTGCCTGAGTGTGTAGCGCACCGCGGCTTGGCTGCGGCGCCCTAACGGGCACCTAGATGTGATGATGTTTGCTGATGTTAACTTTATACCTTCATTTCAATAGCACAAACAATGAATGGGAGGAAATGAGTGACAGCTAAATAGGTTATACTATTAGAACAGAACATGGTATTAGAAATTGAAAGGAACATTACTAAATGAAACATATAATTGAGCATATAATCCTAAAGAAGAATAGCAAGAGTGATGATATTGTTTAATAATCTTATGTTGGTTGTACTGGTTGGCTTGCTTGTAGGTGAATGGCTGCACTCTATATGTGATGTATTTGGTTACTGTGGTAACGTGAATGTTGACGAATAAAAATGGCTTTTGAATCAAGTCTGTTGTGTGAATTTATCCGATTATTTACAGTTTATTCATCTAAATATTCTTAGGTTTTACTTAAAAACATCAAGAAAGACTGCGTGTATTAATATGTTATGTTGATTGAAAAATTATATATTTTCATTTCGAGGAGAGGTATTAGAAATTGAAAGGAACATTACTAAATGAAACATATAATTGAGCATATAATCCTAAAGAAGAATAGCAAGAGTGATGATATTGTTTAATAATCTTATGTTGGTTGTACTGGTTGCCTTGCTTGTAGGTGAATGTGCTGCACTCTATATGTGATATATTTGGTTACCGTGGTAACGTGAATTGTTGTCGAATAAAAATGGCTTTTTGAATCAAGTCTGTTGTGTGAATTTATCCCGATTATTTACAGTTTATTCATCTAAATATTCTTAGGTTTTACTTAAAAACATCAAGAAAGACTGCGTGTATTAATACATGGTACTACTTATTTTAGGTTACCAAATTCACTGACTTTCCAGGTTTACTAGATAGAAAAACGTTCTTTTCCAGACTGTCAATTTGGCTGATTCCGAAAATAAATTATTAGTTTTGTCTTTCAATGATTGGTTATGTCTGTATATTAAAATGGGGGTCCAGGGGCTTGCCCCCAGAAAAAGTAAGTTAGACTTTGTAGATTTAATTAGATGATTTTTAGAGATATTTTAGTGACATCAAGGGAATTCCAGAAATATAACCAGTTTTCAGACGCAGTAGGGCCTATAGTATAAAATCTCTCTAATTTCTCATTGTCAACTGCATAAGTCACATTTCGAACTTGGCAAAATGGGTCCACCTGCACACTTATATAGTCCCCGATTGTTGTCTTCAATGAGACGCTAGAAGTGGCTTTGTGATCAAAGTGTTTGATCATGTACTAACAGAGTTAGTCTTTTAACTCATCTACCCCATCAGCGGTGGTGGGTACGTTACATCTTGCGGGTATTTAACTTCGTTACACTGAGCACTACGACCACATTACTCTGTTCCTGCGTCACCTAATTTCATACGACGTCCCCCCCTCACCCCCCTGCTCTTAGGACGTGTCTGAACGCACTCATCTCCAAATACGATTTGCGTGGATAGCGGATGCATACTTGCCAGACGTTGAGAAGTGAAGTCGGACTAATTTAGGTGGTTTTCTTACTGTAAAACTAAATAAACAACACGAGTTCTAATCTGTGAAAAGATTTCCCGCATTGAGAAGTCATACGCATGTTTTCCGTAAATATATAAATTAGCACCTCCAACATGGCCGCTCTATATGAAATAACCCTTGATTGCGCATGCTATACTGTAACCTTGAAGGCGGCTAGGGCCAAAGCTAAGGCCATCATGGGCCTAACTAAGGTTATTATCATACGAGGCGGCCATGTTGGAGGTGCTAACGGCGGCCATGTTGGTGGTCAAAACTTACATATTTAGGAGCTACGACAAACATGCCTATGTGCGTTGCGTTTAAGTGCACAAAACGACTTCATTTTCATTTATTCATTTTCTAGTATAATAAGAATGAGGAGTGTGGTTATTTCGTTACAAGGTTTCATTCTCGTTCCCAACCCTTCGTACATTGCTTCTGACGTCACCGATGATTGATGACGTCAAATTGAGAATGAGAATAAGAATAAGCCACGTTTCTCATCATTCAGACACGTCCTAAGACTTCCCATCTCCACGGTCCCACATATCATAGTATAGCCTATACTTATATGTCGGGTTAAGTTCTTATTTCTTGCGATGTTCAATGAGAAAAACAATTTAAAAGTGGAACTTACGTTTTAAAAAAAATTCCGCTCTCTTTAGCCGAAGACCCAGAGCTGGAAGTTAAGCCATTTTCTACCACGTTGCCCAATAAAATTTTTCCACATACTTTTGTTCATAAAAGTTTCCGTTCTGTTTAAATAAAACTTTAAAAATCGTATTTAAGTTATAGTCAACACACTCAGTCACGAACTGATTTTCAGTTGGGGACATTCCATTTACAGCAGACCAAGCCAACCCTGTAGGCGCCGACGCCATCGACGAGCGAACAATGACCAGCTATAAACCGACATAATTATATAAGTATGAAACACCGACCAATCAAGCTGGACACGATTGCACCCGCGGACAGCGCCAGAATCAACAAGGCTAATTCGTAACAACCATTAGAATGTATTGTGCCTCGTTGCTAGGACGGCTCCAAAGTCACCGTTAACAAATTCCTGAGCCAAGAACTGATAGACTTTGTCCAAATCGGACCCTGTACCTTCTACATTGGCAGCAGAGCCTCTAACCCCAAGACCTGCGAGCCACACAAGGACACCTAACCTACGTACATACCTAACGTAGTTCCACTCAAGCCACTGCATAGAGAAGATAAAAGCCAACCCAAACAAGGAATTTTACTGTCAAGCAAGGTAAGAAATGTCATCTCGATGAATCTCAACCTTATCTCAAACAGCTACAATAGGATGCAAGGAGAGTGTTTATAACTTGACGCTGGATTCCCACCGATGTCATTGAAGGAGAAGCGACCTTTGCTGATGTAATTGCAAACCTGTGTCTGTGTGACCCCAGGGGTCGGGGTCATAGGGTCACGTGACCGCTATAGGAGGACATCTTTACAGTGACCTCGGCCAGCTGTAGCGGCTTCGCTACGAGGCCATTTCTTACTGATACAAGTTTGCTCTTGGTATTTATATAAACACAGGCCTACTCACGTAAAAACAAATTATTGAGTTTTGTAATTTTATTTGACTTATAATTTTCAGAGAATCTACATCACACTTGTGGGGCTTTTTTGCTCTGTTGTTCATTTGTTCTATAAATAAATGAAAACTGAAAATCTACGATTAAATATTACGTGTTTTACAAGATAAGGTCGTGAAGCTAACATCGATGTTTTATGCTTTTGACAGAGGTTGATTTATGAACAATGTTTATATTTCAAATGACTCCAAACATGCGAAAGTAGACAAAAGTGAGGTTTTGTAATTATTTACAGTCTGTCTAGTTTTTATTTACTACAATTTAGAAATTAAAAAAGTCCGCCCCGACCGGGAATTGAACCCGGGTCTCCCGCATTTAGACGAACGTCCTAACTAATAGACCATCAGGACGGGTACAATTTAAGCTCTGAATTGTAGTTGCATTAAACATCTGAATGGATGGAGCAGTACTGCAACGAATATCTGTTGCCTTTAAACTGACCAAACACACATTATAATGTCATTACCTATACCCCACTAAGGTATGAGCGAGGGTTTATTTCTCGGTTTGGTTAGTCGGAAAACACTCCCGTAGGTGGAATTGTTTTTATTTACTACAATTTAGAAATTTAAATTCTAAATAATTGTAGTAAATAAAACAATTACACCTACGGGAGTGTTTCCCGACGAACCAAATCAAGGAAGTCTGTCTAGCGAATTTCTCAACAACCAAAAGTCCAATATCTAACTTTATAGATTTTTATGATGAATAGGTACTATCATAAACAACAAATGTATATAACAAAAATAGATATACATAAAGTTTTACATAGAAACCACCTTAAATTTTCTAAATGGTTGTTGTGTCGTTTATATTGCTTTCAATTAGTACGAAAAATAGAAAATGAAAGATTTGAAAAACATTTGATCTTGGGACTAGATAGGTTTAAAATACAATACTATGAATCTAAGAACGTGAAAATCATTGTTATTGTTTGATACTTATGTTTAGAAAAATACGTTAGTAATTAATATTCTTGTCGTTCTGTATCTATGACATCTGCAGAAAGTTTCGGACATCTGCGATGTCAGCGGGCCTGGGAACATTTCCCAGGTAAAGTATACGTCCAAGATTGTCATCAAAGGCGAAAATGCCTTGGAACATGTTCTCTTGTTCTGACCTTGCGCACTAGAGCGCTTGTAGTTGTTCCTTGTTGTAGGCATGGTGTACACACACCGCTATTATAATGTAATTATCCCATCCGAGGCAATGAGAGTAAGCTACAAGGACAGAATACATAGTGTGGGGCTAGAACCCAAGTTTCTTCTTACGCTCCAGACCTGCCTTCAAAGTAATCCAACCAACGCCTAAGCCCACAAAGGGAATATTTCAAATGTATAAGGTTACTCTGGTTTGAAGTTCTCTTTAACAAGTACATACAGGGATAGCATAATGTTACTATATTTGTTCATTAGGGTACCTAGTGAGGTAGTTGATAGCGAATGTCGGAGGCATACTAATATATACGAGGCAGGCCTGTTGGTAGGAGTACACCGGAAACACTAAAGGAGCAACATTCAGTCAAGATTACCGATGACGAGAATACAGCGTACACAATTTATTACATTATCTAATTACAAAAAATAAAACCCTCCTAGATATTTCGGCTAACTTCCTTTTTCGACAAATGACAAGACAACAATAACTTAACACGGTGCATAGACCTTTTTCTTGCCCCTTTTTGTTGGTGACAATTTGTTTAAATAAAAATAAAATAAAATATTAAAGCAAAAAAAACATGATCGCATTGCTAGAATGAATAATATAATATTTATGATTCAAAATCCAAAAGGGTGAAAAGACCAAAACAGATATAAAACTAAAAAAGGTTATTTTAAAAAAGGGCTACCATGCTCAATTTTAAAACCACGCAAATTTAACACAAAACAATCACACAACAAAATCTTTACAGCTATAACCATTGGAAATTAAAGTTAATTTTTCTAAATTTATCAGTCCAAAACAAAAAATTTAAAAAATCGGACCGGTATCTGAATGTATTTAAATTCCAGCAACGGGAGTGTTTCCCGACTTATATTATGTTAGCCGCCTTGTACGACGGGCAGAGCAACCACACCAAAACCGTTTCTACAACCCTAAGCCCGGATCCACAAAGAGGGTTGATTTTAGAAACAAGCTGTTTTATTTAAGTTTTAACCCATTTCAGAAGTAAAAATGTAACTCTTAATAAATAGCAGAAGTTAAATTTTAGTTCAATACCTCCTGTAAATGCGTAACTCCATTCTAGATGGATACCGAAATGGAAATTAAGTACGGCTTTTTCCTAAAATAAACTCCGTGTCTGCAAGTTAGCTTGGCTCTGCTATCGTAAGAGGCGATACAAGAGAAAAAGTCCAAGTCGCAAACATCAGCTAGTACGAGGGGAGTATATTACTACCCTAAACTAGAAGCAAGCTCTGGCAATCGTCGTCGGGGACACCTGCCCTTTCCTTTGACGATCTCTCCGACGACGACAATGGCATAAAGAACAAAGACGATGACGACCGCGACGTGAGACCAGCATAGGCCCCTCCTCCCTATATATCCCCTACGCTAAAGCAGCGCATTATGACTTAACGGTTGACGCGCCCTTGAAACTTAAAGAATCCAAATTATAGAGTTCAATGACTATAAAAAATGGCTTATTCCTTTTTGTGGATAGCGAAATGGGAATTAAGTACGGCTTGTTCCTAAAATTTAATCTGTTTTTGGTAAACTCCTCTTTGTGGGTCCTGGCCCTGAAGAGGACTCTAGCTTCTAGGAGTGACATGGATTCTGAGTTCTGACAGAGTTTTCACTCACGTGTGATGGTCGAGTTGCTCAAGACGAATGACGTCACGGCACATCCAACCAATAACTTCATTTACCTGGAACAAGAAGATAAAGAAAACATAAGGAACTTGCGGTTAGCATGGCCCTGCCAATGCAGGAGGTCCCGGGTTCGATTCCCGCTTGGGCCAGGAGATGTTTAACTTCTCATATAGATCGTTTCTCGACTTAGGAATATGTAAACGGTGAATTTGGAGCCGTCCTAGCAACGAGGCACATAATACACTCCAAGGTTGATCCGAAATTAACTTTGGAGATTCTGGCGCTGTCCGTGGGTAGATTCGTGTACCAAAAACACACAAAGTTAGTATTTGTACTGGCGGAAGAAAAAATAGTACCGTGTAAGATATTAACGAGAAAAATGTTCCAAGTATGTCAGTTTGTAGACAAGAATAAGTGTTACAAATAGAAACAAAAATCAGCCTTCCAGCCCAAAAATTTTGAGCAGTAATATGTCTGGGGTAAACGTAATCACACACATAACAAAAACTTGTAGAAATACAGCCAAACCTTACACACTCAAAAGGAATGAGATCTAAAAAAAGGGCCAAGCTCATCTACCCTTCCACATTTGCGCATTCTTAATTCATAAACGTACAGTGTCCCATAACAGCATCCTCGAAAAGCTTGGCAAAATAGAATTTGCGATTATTAATTTAACGTAGTAGTTTATCCAAGTTCTTTTTTTGTAATTAATTTAAACGTAAACATGCAAATTCTATTTTGCCAAGCTTTTCGAGGATGCTGTTATGGGACACTGTACGTTTATGAATTAAGAATGCGCAAATGTGGAAGGGTAGATGAGCTTGGCCCTTTTTTTAGATCTCATTCCTTTTGAGTGTGTAAGGTTTGGCTGTATTTCTACAAGTTTTTGTTATGTGTGTGATCTTATTACTTTTTCAAGTTCCATTACAAAATTATTTGTTAAAATATAATATTTTTATCAAAGTTGATTTAATTTTTATGGTATTAGCAATAACAATAGGATGTAAAATATCTAGGCCCGGATTCATGTACATCCTGGGTATAGGTGGTATAACCATGGTATAACGACGGTATAAGGACTGGTTAAGTCTAGGCAACTCACATCCTATTAAAACTTTCCCATGTAACAACAAACGCACAACTAATGTAATTTTACACCTATTTCACTGCACCCACACGAGGGAAGCGATATATCTAGACGGCCTTGACCCACAGCCATGTAAATCATCAGATAATCAGAAGAATATTGAAAATTTTCACCATCTTTTGTTTTACATTTTTATTAAAAGTGACAGGAGATTGCGTGAGTTGATTAAAAGTAAAGAAGAAGCTTATTATTGCCGTAAATTTTGGAATAGCCTAGGACTATCATACCATTGTTTATCTGCATTAGGCTTGTAGTAATCAAAACTAGTTATTTGTGCGGGAAGTGTCAAAACAAGGTTGTGCTGGCCTAGGGTTGGCTAAGAAAGGCCTAGGGCTTGTCAAACATGTAGTGTAAGTATTTATTTATCTAGTCCTATAGCCTAATGGAACTTTAGACCTACACTGTTGTATTATAAATAATTTTCTACATCTGGGCCTAGGCCAGGGACGGTTTCTGATTTGTTTTATGAGAGTATAATGACACCTTTTCTCGTTCCACACAAAGAAGAAAAATTTTAAATGTCCGCCATTTGTTTACGTATCGCACTTTCCCGCCTAACTCTGCTTATACCGTCAACAAGTGTCAAGTAACTATGGTTACTTGTTGATTATATGCCAAGTGTTTAAGGCTTATTTTAAAACCTTTATTTGGAAGCCTTCCAACAAACTTTTTCAACTTTTTTTTTTCAAAAGAGACTATATTTCTATAACCTTAATGTCCATGTAAAATATGAACATTGTAGCCCCACCCGTCTGGTCAGAATCGCGGGCCGACGTATTAGATGTTAGCAGTAGTAGGCAGTAGTAGGCAGTAGTAGGCAGTAGTAGGCAGTAGCTAACATCCTTAAAGTGATTTTGAGCATGTTTGAAGACATTTTTCACCAAGAAGGAATGGTCGTACCCCAATAAAATTTGGCATGTGTTGTCAGGTACCTAAATCCCCTCGATTGTGATAGTTTTCAAGTTCACATCACGTTACATGACGGCTGGGTAACACCTCGAAATCACCCCAACTCTGCTTGGTGTATAAGGTGCTTGAGTGTGTAGCGCACCGCGGCTTGGCTGCGGCGCCCTAACGGGCACCTAGATTATTTTCATTACAATCGTCTTTATTGGGCATTGGTCGTACTGCTCATTCCAAAAATAAACAAAACATAGTTTTGGCAATGTCAGATGAACACAATTGAAAAATGATTTCAATTGTTTTGATTAATTAAAATTTAGGAAAATTTTAATTATGCCAATAGATTCACGTTTGACATCATTATAGTACACAATCCCAGGTTACCATCTATTGAAGATCACTTAGAAGAATCGGATGTACTGTTTCTAAGAAATTTCCATAGTGGGCGATGTTAATCTTGACACTATAAGCATATTCTCAAAAGAAGGAACAGGTCAAGACTTCGAGGCGAGATGGTCTCCTTCTTGCAAGAACTGAAGATTACAGACTCATTTTATCCTCGTGCGACAAGACTGTGGAGGGAACTTCCTCTGCATCTGAAGGCTCTCAACATGAAGGCACTGGATTTCAAGAAACTTCGGGAATCAATCAAGTAGAAGTTCACACTTTCATTTTATTGTCACCTTCTTATTTTATTATTTAAACAAATAGATTTGTACAATTTTCTTCTCTTTCTTCTTTTCAATACAAATGCTGTGTGTTTTTATAATGGTTAATAACATGTTTTGATGTGAGTAATGTGTGTGTATAGGCCTATAATGTTAGTTGTTTGAATGTTGGTATTGTGGGTCCTATTGTGTTTAATTGTTGAGTTTATATATAGTTATTGATTATTTATTTTTGTTTATAGGCCAAGCACATTATTCTTAACTTCAATAATGTACTTTATACATTTTATTATATTTATTAATTAGGGATATCACACACAATTCTGTGTTTAAGGGCTATGTTCGTTGTGATATTTCTGATGATAATAGTGTGACAATGATCATTGAATAATAATAAATCAAATAACACAAATTCATGTGTTTATTTATATATTTCATATTGATATCTAGTTTGCAGCATAAACCCATGACTTAAAACCATTCACTCCTTGCAATTGTCTAGTTCCGTTCCCAGGCATCCGTCTCGCTGAGGCAAACACATTTATTTCCTTCTCTTCTCCAGTGAATCGATATCGGCGAAAGAAAACCGTTCCACGTAAGAAAAACGGCGTCTCTCTCAATTCATGTTTAGCTCACTGCAGTAATCAAATAAACTCCACAATAGAAAGATAAGATGGGATTTGCATTTCCCAACTATTCACAGCTTAACTTAAGCTGATTGTAAAAGTTTTTAAGTGGGAAGTTTTCTGGATTTAAATTTTAAATCTATCGCGATATAGCTGAGACACTGAAGTGGGACTTTTAAAAGAGGGGCCATGATGTTTCGGACAACTATCTGTGATTAAATATGGGCGATACAGATAGAGATAGTTTAAACAAAGTTTGTAAGTACGCCTATATAATGCAAGGGTTAAAATATAGTACTAGAGCAGGTTGTAGAAAACAATAACACCTACGGGAGTGTTTCCCGACTAACCAAATCGAGAAATTAAACTTACGATTACATCGATAAATTAATAATTATAATTATACGGATCGAATCTGCAGAGTTAATATTGTTTGCTGTAAGTCTGTTCCAAAATACAGAATAGTAAAATCTTTTATCAGAAGAAAGCTATTTTTCTCAGGGAAACCTACCTAGGTGATAATGAACCTCTGCATGCATCAACTTCTGTGAGATGCAGCTAGTGGTGGGTTAGAGACGCTGTTTAATAGTCTCAATTTCATTTTGGACGAGGAAAACCATAAAACAAAACTAAAAGAAAGATTTTCTCGACGTTCCCTCAGCCAGAATTCTGCCAACTGGAGCCAGTCTTACAAATAGATCTTTTGCATTCCCTCCAAACTATATTACACCATATACGGTGGTACCTATAAAACCAACCGAATAAACAAATTCATTTTATTGTTCAACCAATCCAGTTTGAACATGTGATTTCAGTAAGGAACATAGGCCTATAAGAAAGACTCTTGAACCAGCTCTGTCGACAGCGACATAATCGATGATTGAATAATGACCAACCCGCGACAGCTTTTTGATATAAGCAATGGTTGGCCACAACTCAATTTGATTTGGATAAAGATATGTTGTATGTTGTTGCAGATCTAAATAGTTACTGTAACACGATATCAACAAATTCGGCAGCCACCATAACTTCTCGAAGGGTATCCTATACTATCGCACACCTAATATAGTGATAAATTGATCCCGAGCTGATAGAAATTGGTACACGGCACCCAAGTCTGTTATGTCGGCGCCTGTACCCGCCGATCCTCTCCCCTCTAACCGGCCGGGATGATTCGATCCTGTGCGTTGGTACACGGCACCCAAGTCTGTTATGTCGGCGCCTGTACCCGCCGATCCTCTCCCCTCTAACCGGCCGGGATGATTCGATCCTGTGCGTTGGTACACGCACCCAAGTCTGTGTTGTCGGCGCCTGTACCCGCCGATCCTCTCCCCTCTAACCGGCCGGGATGATTCGATCCTGTGCGGTGTCTCCCGTTTCTTCCAGGCGCCGTAGCAACAGGTCACCCCAGATCTCGCGGCTGCTCGGACAATCTCATTGACATTCTCGTTCTATTCGATTTACTCATCAATAGGGCTAGGGCGGCCGGGGGGGGGGGGGGGGGGGGGGTACCGGACAAACATTCCCAGGAAATTAGTGTTTGCTCTACGGACTTACATCACAAGTGTCGGCACCTGATGTACGTGTAATTAGTTTAGTTTGTATTTTTGTATTCTAATGTTATTTTCAAATTAATTCTATGTATCTTTTATTTCTTTATACCTCTGAGTGTATTTTGTAATTAATTGTTATTGTATTATTATGTCCAGGGTTCGATTCCCTCTTTAAGCATAAGTTTATAACTTCTTTGGTGGACTTAAGTTCATCAGTTCTTGGCTTAGGAATTAGTAAACGGTGCCGTCTTAGCAACGAGGCACAAAATAAATTCTAAATTCTAAAGACGACTAGTCGTCGAGCTATAGTAACGAAATAACGAAATAATGCAGCAAACTCGAAATTGTTTTCCCAACATGACAACACTGTCTCAACTTCATTCACGCTATCATAGCGTGGACCTAGCACACTGATTGTGTTGGCTACACCTATTTCTCTGTCATATACAGAGGCGACATTCCTTTTACCGCGCATTCAAACCAGCCCCACCACTTCCACTTGTGACGATGTGATGAGAGCATCTGCGTTCTTTGGTTGAAGACAGTATAGCTTGAGGCAAGTATAAAGCACTTCCAACAACCACACACCGAATGTAAGAATATAAATCCCCCACAAAAGACATTCACGTTGGTTCTCCCTTTCCGCCGTAGACTTCCCGGACATAATTCTATTCACCCACTCGAGGCCATTTCAATCCGGCAGCGAACCTGAAAACACAGCTCATGATAATATCATCACGACCTTTCTTCGCTGTGTCCTGTTTCCGGCCTCGCGATAATAACACTCCTTTATCTTCCTCCACCCTTCCTCTCTCTCTCTCACACTCGTCCTCTCCTAGGACCCTGATCCTTGGCGACACTCACGCACTCACACACGCACGATAATAACACTCCTTGATCTTCCTCCACCCTCTCTCTCTCTCCTCTCGCCCCCTCTCTCTCGACAACGACTCACGCACAAGGGCACACATACGCGCACACAGAGGATTCTGACAACGAAATAAAGCGGGAAAATACCCTCGCACTCCACCAAGAGAAAAGAGAAATCAGGCTGTATGGTCAGAAAGAAACATCATATTATTATTATTATTATTATTATTATTATTATTATTTTATTATATATATATATATATATATATATATATATATATATGTATATATACTATATATACTATATATATACTCGAATAACTCGAATAAACTCGAAAGAATTTCATTATGTCATATATATATATATATATATTAGAATCACAATTGAAAACTTGTCGGGTTATTTCGCCACGTCGATTTGACTTACCCATGTCAACGTTTTTTGGACCGCTCTGGGTCCCGTCATCAGGACGACTGACTGCTGAAGCTCTCGCTCGGACTAGTTGAGTCGGAAGTAGATGCTCCAGTTGTTGATACTGCGCATCGTCATCAAACACTGCCTAATAGTTAAAAGTTATAAGCACGTGACCACACGTGTTGTCAAGGTAAAATATCGTTATTTCTCATTACGCGTGACATGCACGTGTTGTCATAGTTTTCTATAAGTTGTATTTAACACTTCACACGCGGGCGTTAAATTTACACCAGTGGTTGAACTGCACTGCCACTTGGTTCATACCCTGTCACGAGTTTCTCAACGTGTCATTATAGTATTGTTATTTAAAAGCCTATCCTTATCGTTAGAAATTAAAACGTTAGAGTTTAAAACACTAGAATAGCTACGACTGTGACCTGTGTGGTGTTGTCCCCCGTTTCAGACGATTTCAAGGCTGGTGCTAACGGAGTCGAAAATGTAGCAGATTGAGTACTTAATTGCCGGTAACCAAGTATCACTAATCTTATAAAGACCTTTATTGTCATCAGCGTTGATATTGTGAGGTTTCTTTATCACTTCAATGGCTTCCCGAATTAATCTGGGCCACAGCCTATTCTCTTGTTTAAGTATCCTGACTTCATTAAAATCAAATGCGTGAGTACTGTCAGTAATATTGTCGACCGCATGTTTAGCTACAGCCGATAGTTAACTTCAGCCCGCCAAACAATTTCCTTTGTGATCCCTTATCCGTCCTGCACTGTTCTCCCAGTTTGTCAATGTAGACCACCCCACACTTACAGGGTACTTCATACACTCCCGGCGCCTGGATTCTTGGGCGTACATCTTTTACCGATCTGTGTAAGTGCTTATTTTTTTGTAGAGGCTTAAAAACAGTCCGTATATTGTGGTGTGATAACAACCTTCCGATGCGATCTGTTGTTTTATCAATATAAGGCAACACGGCAGTAGCTAGTTCTTTCACTTTATCACTATCACCGGACGAGTCGTACTTCCACTTGAGATTGTCTATTAAATGCTCTTACAATATCCTTACTTTTGTACCATTATTGATCAGTGTTTTGGTGAGGAAACACTTTTCCGATTTAAAGTTCAACTTGTCAGATATACGTATAGCTCTGTTAGCAAGAGAGTTGACAACCGATTGCTTCGGGGCGGGGCGGGTGGTGTGAATCAGCTTAAGATAACGGTTCGTATGTGTTTTTTTTACGATACACAGCGTGACCTATTGACCCATCGTTTCCTCTTAATTGTCAGAACGTCTAGGAAAGCAAACCTGTCGTCTTTTCCACTTCGATAGTGAACTTGATATTCGGGTGACGACTATTCAGATGAATGAGGAACTCGTCTAATTTCTCTTTACCATGTGGCCAGATAGCATATACATCGTCTATGTACCGTAACCATAATTTAGGTTTTAAACATGAGGACTTGATGGCTTCAACTTCAAAATCCTCCATGTAAAGATTGGCAATAACCGGAGAAAATGGGAGATCCCATAGCTGACACCTTCTTTTTGTTCATAATACACACCCTCATACGTGAAATAAGTGTTAGTAAGGCAGATTTGTACTAGATCTGCAAATAGGTGCTGATGTCAACTTCCTTACCACGTCAACAGCTACATCTATTGGTATACGAGTGAAGAGTGACGTAACATCAAAGCTGACGAGAATATCGTGGGGATCAAGTTTTACCTCTTTCAGTGATCACTGGAAGTGGAGGCAGCAATTAAAAAACTTCCCTAAACAAGAGGCTGAATCTATTCGTTTGAATGTTCCAAGAAAATTAAAATCAGCTAAGCCTCCCAAGCCTAATATGACGTCATTCGAGATGCGCGCCTCAAAACGCTTAGAAACAACCTGGATGTTGTAGTTTTAAAGGCTGGACAAAGGAAATGCCACTGTTTTAATGAATTCCACCCGACTATAAGGAAAAATGAATTTCATTTAGCTGATAAAGCTTACGCTAAGCTTAAGCGTAAACCCACCAATAGAGTTGTTAATAATCTAAATATTGCTATTAAAAATAACCCTCGTATTGAAACGGAAAAGATAAAATATTTACTACCGATTAACCCCAAAGTCCCTAGAATTTATGGGCTACCAAAATTGCACAAAGATGGCATTCCTCTTCGCCCTATTGTGAGTGCTATAGGTGCACCACAACAACAGTTAGCATCGCATTTGGCTAAACAGTTACAACATTTTTTTCCGCAAGCTGCTTCTTATGTGAAGAACTCTTTTCATTTCATTGACTTGTTGAAAGAGGTAAAAGTTGATCCCCACGATATTCTCGTCAGCTTTGATGTTTTCGTCACTCTTCACTCGTATACAATAGATGTAGCTGTTGACGTTTGGTAAGGAAGTTGACATCAGCACCTATTGCAGATCTAGTACAAATCTGCCTTACTAACACTTATTTCACGTATTTAGGGTGTGTATTATGAACAAAAAGAGGTGCAGCTATGGGATCTCCCATTTCTCCGGTTATTGCCAATCTTTTACATGGAGGATTTTGAAGTTGAAACCATCAAGTCCTCATGTTTAAAACCTAAAATTATGGTTACGGTACATAGGGCGATGTATATGCTATTTTGGCCACATGGTAAAGAGAAATTAGACGAGTTCCTCATTCATCTGAAATAGTCGTCACCCGAATTCAAGTTCACTATCGAAGTTTGGAAAAAGACGACAGGTTAGCTTTCCTAGACCCGTTCTGACAATTAAGAGGAAACGATGGGTCAATAGGTCACGCTGTTTGATCGTAAACAAACACATACGAACCCTTATCTTAAGGCTGATTCACACCACCCGCCTGCCCAAGCATCGGTTGTCAACTCTCTTTGCCTAACAGAGGCTATACGTATATCTGACAAGTTTGAAACTTTAAATCCGGGAAAAGTGTTTCCTCACCAAAACACTGATCAATAATGGGTACAAAAGTAAGGATATTGTAAGAGCATTTAATAGACAATCTCAAGTGAAGTTTCGACTCGTCCGGTGATAGTGATAAAGTGAAAGAACTAGCTAACTGCCGTGTTGCCTTATATTGATAAAACAACAGATCGCATCGGAAGGCTGTTATCACACCACAATATACGGACTGTTTTAAGCCTCTACAAAAAATAAGGTCACTTACACAGATCGGTAAAAGATGTACGCCCAAGAATCCAGGCGCCGGGAGTGTATGAAGTACCCTGTAAGTGTGGGGTTGGTCTACATTGGACAAACCGGGAGAACAGGTGCAGGACAGGATAAGGGATCACAAAGGAAATTGTAGGCGGGCTGAAGTTAACTTATCGGCTGTAGCTAAACATGCGGTCGACAATATTACTGACAGTACTCAAGGCATTTGATTTTAATGAAGTCAGGATACTTAAACAAGAGAATAGGCTGTGGGCCCCAGATTAATTCGGGAAGCCATTGAAGTGATAAAGAAACCTCATAATATCAACGCTGATGACAATAAAGGTCTTTATAAGATTAGTGATACTTGGTACCGGCAATTAAAGTTACTCAATCTGCTACATTTTCGACTCCGTTAGCACCAGCCTTGAAATCGTCTGGGAAACGGGGGACAACACCACACAGGTCACAGTCCGTAGCTAATTCTAGTGTTTTAAACTCTAACGTTTTAATTTTCTAACGATAAGGATAGGCTTTTAAATAACAATACTATAATGACACGTTTGAGAACTCGTGGGACGGGTAGTGAAACAAGTGGCAGTGCAGTTAACCACTTGAGTGTTAAATTTGTAACGCCCGCGGGGTGAAGTGTTAAATACGAACTTTAATAGAAAAACTATGACAACACGTGCTATGTCACGCGCTAATGAGAAATAACGATATTTTACCTTGACAACACGTGTGGTCACGTGCTTATAAACTTTTACTATTAGGCAGTGTTTTGATGACGATGCGCAGTATCAACAACTGAGCATCTACTTCCGACTCAACTAGTCCGAGCGAGAGCTTCAGCAGTCAGTCGTCCTGATGACGGGGCCCAGAGCGGTCCAGAAACGTTGACATGGGTAAGTCAAATCGACGTGGCGAAATAACCCGACAAGTTTACAATTGTGATTCTAATACTTCGGGCCACGAAAGCCTTAAAAAACTTAATATATATATATATATATATATATATTATTATTTAGGTCTTGAAATAGATCGAAGATATTGCTGGGATATTCAAATAGGGAAAATATGCAATAGACTAAGATCTTGTGCTTATCAGCTTTACGCCGTAAAAGATATCTTATCATTTAAATACCGTAAAATGGTATATATTCATTAGTCAGTTTTATCGTACGGTATATCGGCTTGGGGTAATGCGTCTTACTCGCAACTTAAAAATTTAATATCATTACAAAATAAAATTATAAAAATGATGAATGAAAGAGAAATCGTTGATGGGAGATGTGTCTCGGATTTGTATTTACTATTTGATGTTTTGCCAGTTAGGGAAATCTTTGTTTATAAGCTGTTATTAAAGCATTACTTTGACAAAAAATATAAAATTCTTATTGACCACAAGCCTTCAACTCGAGCCAAAAGTGCAGGAATTTACCAGTTACCACCCTTTAACAATAAATATGGGAAGAGATCGTTAAGCTACTCTGTACCTTTATATTTTAATAAGATTCTTCCAGAAATTAAAGAATTAGATTCATTTAGAGATATAAAAATTAAATTGAAGACATATTTGCTTCAAAACAATATTATAGTTGAGTGAGGAAATTGTGGTTATGTGATTTTTATATTTTATGTTTTTCAGTTATTTATCAATTTTCTTCTATTCTGTTCATTCATAAATTTATTCATAATGTCAAACTTTATATAATTATCACATTTTATTGTTTAGACTCACAGTCGGTAATTTCAATAAATCAAATTTCAATTATATTAGGTTAAGTGTTCAGAAGTGAATAAATCCTTATCTTTAATAAACATAGTTCCACAGATAAGCTGCATGCGCAGTTTGTGGAAGGTCGAATGTATGAAACATGTAAGGTTATGGAAGAAATGTATCTACAATAAAAAAAAAAAAAAAATAATTATTATTATTATTATTATTATTATTATTATTATTATTATTATTATTATTATTATTATTATTATTATTATTATTATTATTATTATTATTATTATTATTATTATTATTATTATTATTATTTTTATTTATTTATTTATTTATTTATTTGTTGTTAATTTATTGTAGGTGGTAACACGAGGAAAGGTCTTACCTGGGGACAGTTTTTTAGTTGCAATGCAAAGTGTAGTTGCAAAGTTCTGTTTCCATGGATATCTGTGATACTAATCGATCTTGCAAAGAAGCTTGTTATGTCTTTTTACCTTTAGCTAAAAGAGGAGCCTATAAAAGCAAAGCCGCAGACAGTAAACGACATTGTCATAAAATTGATGAAAATAGATTCCTTCCCTCTTCTAAATATCCATGATGGGTGGTTGCCAAAACATGTCAGTGTTAAAACAAGCGCGAAAGCTTTGTCAATTATCACCGTTGTGACAACTTTGAAACACGAGTTGAACAACTGACAGAAAAGAAAAGAAATTTGTATAAATAGCCGTAGGTGCAATAAAGTGGGGGTCATTATTGTTTAGTCTTGGCTATCGCTCGAGCATTTAAGTTTAAAACAATTCGAGATATATTTTGTAATTTTACAAGTTACGTAGTTCGTAGGAAATCAGACTATGAGCAACGTTCATCTATACAGGTAAATATAACCAACTTACAAACTATTTAACTATAACAATACTAACTCCAACTAACTAACCAGCTACTAATATGCATTGCACAATGCGGGTTAATGGTTATAATGGAGGATGGGAAACCCGGTACCAGCACGTAGCCCACTGCCTACTCCTTACGAAAAGTACCAAGAGGAGGGGACCAACGGCTAAACGTCCCATCCGAAAGGACCGAAGGGTCCACTTACTCGGACTGCCGAACAGACGTCGAGGAGAACGAAGCCGTTACACTAGCTCTCGAACCCTCCGTCTGCTCTAACCAGCGGTATACGTGAGTTTCAGGGCAGAGCAGTCACCCACTCTCTACCCCTGGTTAAACGACCTCGGCTTAACCGCTGGATAATATGTACTGTCACCGTACTGCGTCATTAAAATGAACCATAAATAATATACAAACCAACTGACTTACTAAATGACTAACTAACTGACTAAACTGACTACTAACTCATTGAAAGACTGACTGAATGCCTTGACTGACTGAACTACCTTCAAACTAACTAATCTGACTGAATTCTAACATATACTAACTAACCTTGAAGTGAAACTTTGTGGCATTATTCTTATTCAGGAAGGATGTGTGCATGTCGAATTGCCACATTTCAAATTCGTATTCTTACATAAGCTTGCCAAGTAGTAGGCACATAAACTGTCATTTAAAAAAAGTTATAATCTAAAAAGACCCTCTCATAGAGGCAAAAGTATATCTTTCCTCAACAACCAACTAAATACAAAACCAAATCTTAAGAGGGAAAATCAGTGGTCCAAAAGCGTTCCAGAATAAACTCTCGCAGTCTGGTTTTGCCACGGTCATTTTAGCGACGTAGACAAACTTCGCTCGAGGATTTGAGTCCGCGGCTCGGGACCACGTGCTCCTAGACTTACGACTCACGATTTATGCGATTAGTGTTATTTAGTTGCCCTCTTTTGTAAATCAGTTTTTATAACTAAATAGGATAGACGTTAAATAAATAAATAAATAAACACTCGACCACATAACCACTTCATAATTCAGAATGATCATGTTACAAACGAGTTTTACAAGCGTTATTTTGTCAAATATTGGTGTTCTGCTCTATCGTTTCTCTGCGTACTACTGCGTGAGCTGCAACACTTAGTCGGTCGCTATTGATTTGTTTAATGGCCAACCTAATCAGTTAACAAAGCAAAGCACGGCAATGAAATATTACCTACTACGCATGTTTGCAAGAATACAATGCGCGCACATAACAGCTATACAATAAGTAATTATCTAGCAAGAATCCAATCCAGGTTGGTTGATTACACGGAGATAAATAAAAAGTAGCACATTACAAAGCAAAGGAATTTAATTGAAAGATTATTAGCTTGCACGGATTGATCCACACTTGTCCATTTCCTTCACGAAGTGTTTTTGTTAGTAGCAAAAATACTGTGCGAAAAAAGTTAAAAATTCATTTTCTACTGGGCCGCTTCGCAAACGCTTTTTCCAGTCGCGTTGATGGATGAGCTTTTTGGAAATATTTTTGTTAAAGTAGAATAATTTTTATAAAGTAGTATTAATTTCTATGGTAATACCAAATAAAAAAAGAATGTAAAATATCAACGGGCCCGAAGACTTGCTTCTTGTAAGCATTGTAGGTGATTATTGTCAAGTTTCTATACTTACTTGTTACGCATACATCTGTAAAAGGCTTATATTAAAACCTTTATTTCTATGAATTCTGGCTAATTTTTCAACTTTTTCTTTCAAAAGGCACTATATTTCCATTACCTTAATGTCCATGTAAAATATGAACGAATAGTAGCCCCACCCGTATGGTCAGAATCAGTCCAAATATCACGATTCGTCGATTGCGTCGGGGCCTACAGGGTTGGCTTGATCGCTTTAGTTTACTGTCCCACACAGAAAATCAGTTATGTGACTGAGTGAGTAGACTATAAATAAATTTAGTTTTTTATTTATTTATTTATTTATTTATTTATTTACGAAAATATCGCATTAAAAATCGAGCAAATCTTAAAGTACGATAATCATGGAAAATATTTCTTCGATTGAACGAAAAAAACTTAGCAGTTCTAAGTTTAGAGATTTTGAACGTCCCCTTCAATTTTCATCAATATCGCATATGCCCGGTAAAGAGCGAACAAACAGAAAGTTTCGCTTCTCTCATCCAAAAATACATTTACGAACTTTTTCTCGGAACATTCGGAAATATTACAAGATCAAAAGTTGATTTTCTACCAAAGAAGAGAAAGTTAATTTAAAATGTATTTGATATTATATTACCTACATCCTATTGAAGTTTAATTTAAAATAATCATTTTGAAAGTTACATTTGTTTTAAACCTTTAATATTAATATTTGAATGAACGTCACAAAATGTAATTGTCTAATTGTGTATACGTGAACGTGTATTTACGGTGTGCTTGCTTGTTGTCAGTCACGAGAACATCATTGAACACAATCTATCAAAGTCATTTATACTACTGTGCCGTTGATATGCAATACGGTTCTCTGTACAAATCAATAAAGCTGCAATGTATTTTAACACATATGCCTATCATAAAATAAATGTTTTTACCTACAAAATAAAGCTTTAAACAGTACTATTTTATTTTGTTGATACTCAAATGTTTATTTAACATGCTCTGAATATTTCAAAATTCTATTTCACTGTATGTATCTTAAATTTGTCAAATAAATAACATAATAATACATTAAACTCTTAACTATAATGTCATACTCATAATACATTCTACACAAGAACAGATGCAGATAAGCAGTACACATTTGGCAGTTTTTGATAGCGCATCCTGAAAACTCGTAGGCAACTGATAGATAAGCGCTTTTAAAGTTGTCAAGCGAAAATATGTACATTTTTTTGCCTTCTCTAGGCTGACATTTTTAAATAACTATTACTTGTTTTTCAGGTAGCCCACACAATTGGTCTGAAAGGTTGAAACAATAAAATAGATTCGACGTGGCGAAATGGACCAAACAATTTATTATATTGGATGACGTAGCGAGTGAAGCGAAGATTCCATTTCACTACACTGAGAAAAATCCGGATGTTTTTTTTTTTTTTTTTCTGTATTTTTGTCTGTTTGTCACACGATTCCGGCTAAACCAATACTCAATTGCGATGAAATTTTATGGGGCCTTCGAAATCTCTGAACTTAGAACTGACACGTTTTTGAGCGCAATCAAAAATTATTTCTAATGAAAATCGCAAATTTACGATTTTTTTCGATTTTTAAAAAATTTTCTTCGACTTATAACATCTACATGCTTAATCCGATTTTAATGATTTTTTTACCTTACCTTAATTTTATGAATTAAGATATTCGTGTGAAATTTGAGAACAATCGAAAAATTATTTCTCATGAAAATCGAAATTTTACGGGTTTTTTCTTTTTTTTTTAACAATTCTTTCACTTATAACACCTACATGCTTTATCCTATTGTAATGATTTTTTTACATAACCTTAATTTATGAATTATTATATTCGTGTAAAATTTGAGCGCAATCAATACTTATTTGTTATGAAAATCGCAATTTTACGATTTTTTTCTTTTTTTTAAATTACGATTAAGAAAAAATAAAAGAATAAAGTTAATTTTTTATTTAATTAATTTATTTAAAAAAATCGACTTAGTAATAATTTTTCACAAAACAACAGAAAAATCTGCATAACACATGGCAGGTCAATGCCACCAATTACGCTCATCCAACAACGCGGCGGGGACTTAACGTTTTTCCTAGTTATAATTATTGTTATTGTTAAATTGACGAAAACCAAAGCCAACAAAATAATTATTTATGATAACCATTTTTTATCACCTGCCATTAGATAAATATATCAACTACGATGACTGATTGACGTGTCCTATGTGTTTATTTTATGAACTGGTGTTAAGGTAAAGTACCGTTTAAAACAAATGCCCAGGTTGGTCACGACCTCCCCCCCCCCTCCTCTCCCAATCCTCCGCATCACTTATCTTATTTGTTCAAGCATTGAGCTTCCGCATGGTTTAAACTCTTGCTAAAATATGCAGCAAAGTCGACAGGCAGACAGACAGACATGGTAACGTCGGACTGTTTGTTTATCCTGGCGCGGAGTGCTGGGCTTGCACCAGCTTGCCCCATCCTCGCAGAGTAGAATATACACTTCTCTCTCGCATACTCGACCATGGGCCTATCATATCATTCACTGAATCTGGGGGGGGGGGGGTATTATTAAAAACTAGGAAAACGCTTAAGTCCCGCCACGTTGATGGATGAGCTTTTTTGTAAGTTTTTAGTTTGCGTAGGACCACTTTTCCTTTGCAAGTGCTTTTTGAATGAAATGTCAATGTCAAGTTTCTATTGTTACTTGTGAATTGTTATTATAAACTAAAAAAAAAAACTCATATTAAAACCTTTATTTCTATGGATTCTGGGTAACTTTTTCAACTTTTTCTTTCAAAAGGTACTACATCACCATAACCTTAATGTCCATGTGAAATATGAACGTTGTAACCCCACCCGTTTGGTCAGAATCGGCCCAAATGGCACGAAAATATCGCACTAAAAATCGAAAAAATCGTAAAAGTACGATATTCATGAGAAATATTTCTTCGATTGTACCTAAAAACGTGGCAAGTCTAAGTTCAGAGAAAACGAAGGTCCCCTCCAATTTTCATCAAGATCGCATATGCCGTTTGCCCGGAATCGTGCAAACAAACATACAGAAAAACAAACAACAAAAATAAAACACCCGAGCTAAATTTTTTTGGGGGTCAGTGAAATTGAAGTCTTCGCTTCGCTCATCCAACAACGCACTGAGTCCACCATACATTGTTCTTCCTTTCTTTTAGATTTCAATGCTTTTGAGAGTGAAATGCCTTGCTGTCTCTTTACCAGATGTGTGTATGTGTATGGGGATTGCATATACAAAACAGAGTTCTATTGTTGAAACCAACAAACGCAGACGCAGGCCGTAGGCAGGGAGGTGTGAGGGAGGTTTCTCCAACTTCTTCTCGAGACTCCTTTAAAGGGGTATTTTTACCCAAGAAACTTAAAAAATAAATATTTCATTCAGGCTAACTAGTTATGAATTTAGAAATCAACAGAAAAATTATTGGGTCCACCTTGACCCAGAAAAAATGTTGAACTTGGTATTTTTCGAGCTAGGTCCCATCGGCAAAAATCTCCCATAAGAAATAACATGGGGACGATCTTTATGCCCCGTGACCTTGGAGGATTTTGGTAAAAATAAAAAAAATGACAATTTTTGCGTACTCTGCAGCCTTTTCTGTAAATCCTCTATATTTTGTGATGTCCGAGGGCTGTTATAGGGGACTCAATCCCTTGCATTCGGGGATATTCACCCACTAAACTCAAAAAATATATTTCACTCAGGCTAACTAGTCATGAATTTAGATATTAACAGAAAAAAAATTTGGGTCCACCATGACCCCTCAAAAAATGTCAAACTTGGTATTTTTCGAGCTAGGTCCCATCAGCAAAAATCTCCCATAAGAAATAACATGGGGCGTTATCTTTATGCCCCGTGACCTTGAAGGATTTTGATCCAGAAAAATATTGTCAATTATTGACGCACTCGACAGCCTTTTCTGTAAATCTTTTATATATTGTTTTGTAATTTGGGCAAGTGGTCCGGCCAAAATATGCTAATTACCAAGAAGGGGTGCGATTTTGGAAAGTATATTTTTGCGTGTTTGAGTGTAACTTTATGCACAGTTTCAAGACACGATGTTATAAAGGGTCATTTTAGATTGGTACGATGCTCTAGTATCTATGGGACCAATTTCCCGAAACGACCATTTTTGCAAATTTCTGGATAAAAAAACTTTAAAAATTTGTGTAAAATCACAGTTACAAGATATATTTAAACGGTCATTTTAGTGTATTATTAGTTCATTATAACATTATTAGTACATAATCTATAGGCCATAGATTGTGTGGTAAAAAATAATTGTTTTGGGTAATAGCCCCTTTACCGACTGAGGAAAAAACCTTCAGTAAGGATTTCTGGTCACGACGGGATTCGAGCCCGAGCCCTCCCGAATCACAGTCGCGCAACACTGTCGGTCCCAGTCATAGCTCAAGAAGTCCGACATCGTCTCGTAGAGCATAGTTGATCGATAGTTGAAACTTTCAACAATAAAACAAGTTCGATAAGTGCACACATAACAAGACGATGTTTTGTGCTCACAATCAGCGGCGTCATGGTACAAGGGAACACGAGAAACAGCTTCCCACTTGGCAGGGAGCTCGCGTCCTGGGACGTATCTTGCAAACATTCGTTCGTCTGAAGACCTCGACCTGGTTTAGTACTTCAGTTTAGTATTTGAGATAGGGACAAATTGTTGACAATGTTGTAATATGAATATTTAAAAATTCTTTTCATCGGTAAATCCAGCTAATTTCGCATACATTCTGGATCACTTTTTGACCCCCAATTTTGACCCCAAAAATTTGAAATTTTGGGAATGTTTTTATAAAGGATGACCGCAAGTCGCTATTAGAGCACATTTCAAGATTTTAAATAACTATTGTCACCTACACAACTTTGGAAAATTACCACAAATTTACCTCTTGGTGGCATATTTACTGTCCGTTGTTGAAAAAAGTAAGCACTATTTGGAAAATGTGCTCTGATAGCGATAATCACACATTCTTACTTTACATTTTGGTGCAAACCACAACCCGATAGGATAAGCGATATAGCTTCCAAGTGATCCAGACCCAACCTCTGCGTTCTGCGCCATAAGATTACATGTTTCATAATGAATTAAATGAATGAGCATGTAGTTTTATGATCAAAAGATTTAACTTTTAGCCCTTACAATTACTTTTTCTACAATTGGAGTTACAAATACAATCTCCATTGATATCAATGTTTGAAACCTTTTCTTGCATGCAGTCTTTAAACTTATTATATCTTATTGAATATGTTTTTAATTTTAATTTAATTTTAAAATTAAAAAAAAATTAAAATTTAATTTCCCTGAAAGACAAAACAATACAACAAAACTGCAGCTCACTTTAAAGACTTCTGTTGGTGGGGAGGGGTGGTGGAGGGGGGGGGGGGTACACAATACAGGAGTGAATATTATACATCGTGAACGGTGACAAAGCAATCAACTCAAACCACTCCACCATGGTTGACCAAACAATAAGCCAACACTCCATGACGTGGGGAACCCACCTTAATGCAAACCATAGTCAATTCAATGTTCCACAGTGGATGTGATAATTTCCTCATCTAAAGCGTGAATCGATCACTACGCACAAAGCCAATCAAAGGTTACCACATCAATATTGGTTCGGCTGCGGTTTGAATCGTACTACCGGCGGTAATTGGTCTGGTGAGTAGCTGAGTTTGTAGTATAGGCTTCAATGGGAGTTCAGTTAGTATCTGTCACATGACGGGAGAGGTGAGCCAGTGTCTAGGATAGCTCTTGAGGCTATTCATACTACGAGTTAGTGGAAAAATAAATAAGTGTAAATACAATAATAAATTGCACTGCACTTGAAATACGACGGCTAGAAACACAATAAAAAATACACAAAATAACATCTGATATGGCTTTTTAATCAACGCATAAGATAAGATTGACAAGTTGACATTGGCACTAACACAATCACCGCCGTCTGGATGTATGTAAGATAAAATTAGCTGCTTGTCGTGGCTCAACAAAATTTGGTCATGACTTTCAGTGAACTTTCAGTCGGTAAAGAAGTTCATGCCCCCCTTAACTAACACCATCTATGGTTCAAAGCTGGAACTATATCTGTGAAACTTCCTTTACCTACCTGAGTTTGTTGTCATAATTCATGGAAAATAAACAATTCCTTAATATAAAACGTTCCAACTAAATAAAAATATAATTATCACCTTTATTATTCATTAAATAAAAGCCCGGCCATAAGTCCCAATCCTAAACCTGAAATAAATCTACTTCCGCCCCCCTTAACTAGCCCTATCTAGCGGCAAACCGACAAAGCTCTATTACTTTTGCATGTCAATCATTTAACATGGGAAAATCCGAGCCACGACAAGCAGCTTATTTGTATCTAGGTGCCCGTTAGGGCGCCGCAGCCAAGCCGCGGTGCGCTACACACTCAAGCACCTTTCTAGGTGCCCGTTAGGGCGCCGCAGCCAAGCCGCGGTGCGCTACACACTCAAGCACCTTATACACCAAGCAGAGTTGGGTGATTTTTGAGGTGTTACCCAGCCGTCATGTAACGTGATGTGAACTTGAAAACTATCACAATCGAGGGGATTTAGGTACCTGACAACACATGCCAAATTTTATTGGGGTACGACCATTCCTTCTTGGTGAAAAAATGTCTTCAAACATGCTCAAAATCACTTTAAGGATGTTAGCTACTGCTAGCTACTGCTAACATATAATACGTCCGGCCCCGCGATTCTGACCAGACGGGTGGGGCTACAATGTTCATATTTTACATGGACATTAAGGTTATAGAATGATAGTCCTCTTTTGAAAAAAAAAGTTGAAAAAGTTTGTTGGAAGGCTTCCAAATAAAGGTTTTTAAAATAAGCCTTAAACACTTGGCATATAATCAACAAGTAACCATAGTTACTTGACACTTGTTGACGGTATAAGCAGAGTTAGGCGGGAAAGTGCGATACGTAAACAAATGGCGGACATTTAAAAATTTTCTTCTTTGTGTGGAACGAGAAAAGGTGTCATTATACTCTCATAAAACAAATCAGAAACTGTCCCTGGCCTAGGCCCAGATGTAGAAAATTATTTATAATACAACAGTGTAGGTCTAAAGTTCCATTTGGCTATAGGACTAGTAAAATTCATACTTACATTACATGTTTGACAAGCCTAGCCCAACCCTATGCCAGCACAACATTGTTTTGATATGAACTTGTTCAACTGTTTGTTTACATAATTGCAACAATCAAATCATTTCATACAACTTGTCTTTCGATTGGCCAGCGTTTATGAAGACACTGCCATCTAGAATAAATATAGAACTTTTTCGAGCTCTTTGCTAAACGCAAATCTTTTTAAAGTGTTTGGATTTCGTTATACTCTTTCAACCAACTCACAACCCATGACGTTTTCCACGATACCGTTCAAGAATACCAATTCCTTCGAAAACGAAAACGACTTCGTTTTCAAATTGCGTTTTCAACTCATCTCCCACGAACTCAAGAATTGGGGTCCAGTCCTTATACCGTCGTTATACCATGGTTATACCACCTATACCCAGGATGTACATGAATCCGGGTCTAGATATTTTTACATCCTATATTGTTACTGCTAATACCATAGAATTTAAATCAACTTTGATAAAAAATATTATATTTTAGCAAATAATTTTGTAATGGAACTTGAAAAAGTAATGAGATCACACACATAACAAAAACTTGTAGAAATACAGCCAAACCTTACACACTCAAAAGGAATGAGATCTAAAAAAAGGGCCAAGCTCATCTACCCTTCCACATAAACGTACAGTGTCCCATAACAGCATCCTCGAAAAGCTTGGCAAAATAGAATTTGCATGTTTACGTTTAAATTAATTACAAAAAAGAACTTTGATAAACTATTACGTTAAATTAATAATCGCAAATTCTATTTTGAAAAGCTTTTCGAGGATGCTGTTATGGGACACTGTACGTTTATGTGGAAGGGTAGATGAGCTTGGCCCTTTTTTTAGATCTCATTCCTTTTGAGTGTGTAAGGTTTGGCTGTATTTCTACAAGTTTTTGTTATGTTTCTTACATACATCCAGACGGCGGTGTACACAATATTTAGTACGGGTGCGGAAACAAACATTAAAAATTAAAATATTATGCTTGTTATGCACAGGACGAGCGTTATAACATAACGAATGTTATGCAGAACGAGGGGTTTTGTATTACGAGAACATAACTCTGTTATTCAGGTTTAAAAATATTGAAAAAGAGGAGGTAAAATAAACATCTTTTAAATCGAGTATTTCTACATGATTTTACTATAAAGGTGGTGTGAGATTTGAAATTAAGCTATAAGCCAAATCATAAATGAAATCTCGCGTATTATTGCCTAATTTAAACTGATGACAACCCTCTCCCCTTGCACTAAAAAAAACTCGATGAATTGTAATGGATTTGCAACGATATTCAGAGTAATTGCTGAGTGATAATTACAATCACAATGTTTAATATAATTCTGGATTAGAAGCAAAATGTTAATTATGAAGTAGACTCTTAATATTTCTATTGCGAATTGATTCGATAAAATGTGGGCAGTTTAGATATCGTCTGAAATAGGGAGATAAGTTACCGAATCATCAAATTGTCGACGAATGATACGCAATTCAAATATTCAATCCTAACGTAGATCTATGTTATTGGTGGAGGTGCCGGGTTGAAAGAGATCCTCATTGTGAGAGTGTCTATACTCCCACCCTCTGACCCCACGATTACCTAAAACATTGTGTCATCCTTGTTGAAGGGCAAACCGGATGTCATGTTCGGTTTGTTCGTGAGACTGATGCACGCACGGACGGACAGAATGTGATGCACACATAGGACAAGCAGCGAGAGACAGGGAAGATTTCGAACAAAACTTCCGGACAAGCTGAAAGACCAATTCCGGGAAGCGTCATTAATAAAGGGAAAAAGTCCTGAAAAATAGGATTGGAGCATGGGCGCCATTTTGGAAAATGTCTGCACAAAAGTGGTTGTTTTTCATTTCAATATTTTTTAATATTTTTAATATTTACCGTAAGTTTTGTCTACCATTTTGAACATTTACTAAAAAAAAACACTTTTGTGCAGACATTTTCCAAGATGGCGGCCACCGTTCAGTGTTATTTTAATTTTTTTTTAAATTAATGGCTCTTTTTGGAAAGTCTGTGAAAAAATCCTTCGTTGCTTAGCCTAATATAACCTCAGGGTGGTGTGCCTCTTCCTGCCACACTGGCCTGTATAAACTTAATAATGGCTAAGTCCCGGAAGGTATTAAACCCCAAAGTTACGTTCACTCGTCCGTACTAATGCACAATTAATTAACTTACTTAAGAGTTAACAGAACAAAACAGAATGATTAAATCAAGACGTTGAGTTAGGCAAGAGGTAAACCTAGAAGCGATATGAAGTGCACATTAGTATGTTTATTGACATTTTTCTAACTCATTTTAAAAGTTTCTGGAGCTAATCACTATATTTCTATAAGTTCCCGAATTTTCTTCACGTGTGCGCTCCCCATTTTGAATAAAATGATTGCATTTTCCTGATTTTGGTACAATTTTATTATGCGTTCATGATAAAACTCATGTCAGCCATATTGTTTGGTCATTATTAATTGTAGTCTCTCTATCCTATTCAGTTTCAAAAAATGATTTGCAAAGGAGGACAACAAATAACACATTTCGCACATTCTTACGCTAATAAGAAGGGGAGTGAGATACTCCTATTCTTACTTAGCTGATGTTTGCGAGGTGGACTTTTTCTCTTGAATCGCCTTCTACGATTAGCAGAGCCATGCTCTGGGCCAATTCTACCCCGGGCCCAGACGGGGAGTTACTGTTGCAAGCCCATGGTCCGATCATGTTCTTGCAACTCTACTACTTCCTAGAACTCACTCGCTCAAGGTTCTCAAACTCTCTCGACGCATAGTTCGAGATCCGCCCTAACAATCCACGAAGCCGTTCTGAGTTTACATAACTTCCTAGAGTAGGGCCGACTATTCAACTCCCGTACCTTTAAATTAAACCAATGAGAATTTATCATCCGGCAACGTCAAAATATTTCAACCGACAAAGGGGAAGGAAAGAGAAAATTGCGAGAGAGAAAAAGTTTTGAGTTGTTATAATGAAACAACGATAACTCATAACTTTTATCCGGTGACCGTTTCATTGAAGAAAAAAACACTGATTTTTTCAATGTAATTATTTTGTTGGTGCTCTGATAAAAAACGTGAAACAACAAATAACTCTAGTTTTATATCGGCTGGGCGTACACTGCTTTCAATAATATACATAATGTAATAAATAAATGTATAATTATGTAAAATTATTACTGGTATAAATTAGAGGTCACAAGACTTTATGGACCTTTCAACTATAAGAAATACTCTGAAATGTTTATAAAAATAAATAATAATACTATTTATATTATTAGATTGTACGCTGACATTCCTAATTCCTTTTCTCAATCTCATTAATCGAGAAACACTCCCGTAGGTGTATCTGATTTCGTGGGAATCAATCCAGAAATTATACAAACCCCACCGCTGAGATGAATTTTGTAATTTCTGGATTGATTTACATAAAATTCCTAATTTCTGTTTTTACCACGTTTGCTATTAAAAATAATTGACAGAAATCCTTAATAATATTGAAATAATAAAAACATAAACAATTTACTTCCGTTTACAAAATTATATATTATTTTTTTTAGTTTTTTTTTTTCAGTAAGTTATCAACGAGTAACAAAGCTAACTGTGAATAATACGTACGTTCTACTTGCAATGCTTCTCCAGCGTGGTATTTCGTGTTTACAGAATGCAGCCGAACGCATCACCAGGCTATAAATACAGCAGGTTGCAACGTGAACACTGCACATACACCGTATGCAACGAGTGCTTCTAGCTGTTGCCGAGATGCCTAAAATTAGCCACTCTGAAGTTACAAGACAGTATATCATGAGGTTGGGGGGGGGGGGGGGGCGGGGGCGGAACTAGGCGACCGCGGGGCCCGCAACTGCGGGCGGGGCCCAGGCCCGTTTAGGGGACCCCGTAAAAAATAACTTAGTAAAAATAAACAGTATTTCACCCTGTTTGGAAAATATTGTATTTGTTTTCGTTGCTAAAATGACCGTTTTGTGAATCTAGCGGTTTGAAGGTGAAATCTAGTGGATATTTAGTAACTTTTAGCGTCCACAACACAAAAACACACAAAATCTACATTATATTTTGGTATTGCATTCAGCCCACAACTTTTTTCTAAAACGCTATTGGTGCCCCCCCCCCCCCCCCTGGGATGGAAAAGCCTGAATACAGCACTGAGCCTATGTATATGGCCCTTGTGAATCTGTTAGGGGGGTCCCCATAGAAATTTTGCGGACGGGCCCGTGAAACGAAGTTCTGCTATTGGGGGGGGGGGGGGGGGGGGATTGATAAGAGGGGATGCTGAGTTTAGTCCATACTCAAATGCGCGCACTCAGGTGTTTATGATTTTCTGCTGAACGGTTCATAATATCATTACCAAATTTTGCATGAATGTTAATATAGTACTTTTTATTGATATCAGCACTTGGTTGCAAAAGCAAGCGTTTAAGATCCATTGCGAAGTCCAAAACGTAAAAAAAGGGAAATCACAAACTATGGATTTCAATTCTGGAAATTACCACCAAACCGTGTATCGTACGATGAAACCAAATTAACCTGCGCATTCTCATTGATTTAAACGTTGATATAGTATGCAAATTTGTGTTAAAAAATCTGTACACTTGGAATAAATTCTCCAAGTTGACCAAAATGACGTAAATTTCGGTGATTTCCTTATTTTTAATTCAAAATCAATGAATTTATTTCGGAATACGCGGAATACGCTAGCCTCAGCGACTCCTCAAGAGAACACTTTCCGAGCACTAAATATTGTTCACGGGAAAAAGGTCTGATTGCCAAACGAGTAGTCAGAATTGTAATGAGAAGCCAGATCTATGCGCCCATTTAGATATATGACGCGGAATGTGACAAGGGACCTAAGGGTTAACAATTTTAAGATGTACTTTTAGGTTATTAAATAAAAAAACAAGATTTCAAACATTTTGCACAAAAATAGCCAAACATCTAAAAAAAATTGAGACTGATACGGATTTTTGGTTTAAATGTTGCCTAGGCCTAATCCGAACAAAGGAATTCCTAATTTAAGAATTTTGATTTTTTTTTTTATGAACAGTACCTACAAGTCTAAAATGTAAATGGAAGTAAAATAATATGAAACATAACAATAATTAGTTGCACAATCAGCTATTGTGTATGATTTTATATACATTCAAAAACCATTTTTTTAAATTTATTTTTGTGGATATATGATAATACTTACACTAGGAAACGCTCAGTTGGACGCGTTGATAAGCGAGCACGTGCTATAGCTAGACCCACATTGCACATTTTTTTAAATTTTAAAATTTGCGACGTTCGCTGTCCACAGGGCCATGTTTCCAATATTATTTATTATTGCCAAGGTATTTGGGTAAACCCGTGTGTAAAACTTTACTTTGTGGATAAAATCCACCGCCATCTAGAGGACCTTGACTCCTTGGGAAAACTATTTTAAACTCTTTGGTGACAAATAATAGACTGCTTCCTCGAAAGTATGTTGATTACTTCTAGGTGGCTGTGCATTAGAAACTTCGCGCGTCTTTTCGTTGTCATGGCAACGTTACTTTTGTTACAATGTAATTTCCATCTACACTACTTATCGGATCAAAATAAAATTAACATTCGTGATCGGACGGACATTTTAAATGATTTGGCTATCTCAGATTTTGTCGCCGTTTAGTCTAAAAAAAAAACTTTCGATTAACTTTAATGTAACTTTTTAACTTTTTGAACGATTTTGCCTCAAAACTAATGGCATTCAATCGAGAACGAAGCTTGTGGATTGTCAAAATTTCAACTCGATCCGAGCCTCCGTTTCGAACGTTATGGCGAGACATACAAACAAACAAAAAAAAACAAAAAAAAAACAAAACCAGTGACTAATTTTTCCGGCAGAGTCAAATGGAAACGCTCGCTTCGCTCGCTTAATTACCCAATATTCAGTTTGCAATTTGTATAGCGTAAGGATATTTCTGTGTGGCAGAAAGAATATTATTGGTTGGATCATAAGCTAAGGTTTTGGACAAACATCTACCCGACATAGATATATCCTCAAACTACACAGCGAAAGACAAGGAAAAAGGAAGAAAACACGAAATTAGTAAAAAATGGTTACTAAAATACCTTGTCTCGACCATCTGTATCCATCGTTAATGGGCGCCACTTGGTACGAGCAAAGCCCCCCCCCCCCCGCCCCGCCGGTCGGAAGACGATAAGAGTTACACTCCTCCGGGGACTGATAGAACTGCCACAATGAAAACTTTCAAAATGAATTCTAAAACTTGCAGCCGGTTGGCTGGCTGGCTGGCTAAAGTTAAAGCGGATTCGCGACGGAGATTGTTATTTATTCAAAACTTTTACATATACATCACAGATGTCAGTTAGGCGGAAAGTTCTCCGTATGGCCGCGCGGGGCGCCGCAATCAGGACGCTGTATCCGGACTCTTTGGGCGCGACAATATCACACTCGGTTATACGTTTTGCTGGGATTTCCTCACTTTATGAATCCTTGATGAACTTTACTAGATTAACATAAATAAACGCGAGTTATAAAGCAAAGCTTTGAAAACGATTTGGACCCTCAAAATACGCCATGGTAGTGTTCCGTGTGACTTATAATTAGGCGAGAAAACGGACTTACGCCATACGTATGCAAATTATTAGGGAACAGCTGTGTGTTTCACGTCTCACGATGAAAACCGAACATGACTTCCGAGTCACCCTTCAACTAATGATGAAAAATCAAATTTTTGGTGAAAATGTCTTTATTATCAGATAAATCGTTTATATGAAAGAGAGCGAAAAAACACAATAAATGAGTCAGTGCGATAATGAGACATCGTGAGTGTTTGCATTAAAAACTTAGGAGCTGGAAATATAGAAATTTCGAAAGCGCACTGAAAACTATTTATAATTTTTGTGAAATGCATTTGTCTAGAGAGTCTATTTACTAAAGTCCACATCAATTATTAAATAGACCCCCTGCAGAGAGCAATCAAATTAATACACCTTACAGCTTCTTTTCTATTGTAGGTCAAATGGAAGCCATCACTTGGCTCACATTGCGCGTCCAACCATCGCAAGTATGATGATGTCTCTCTAAGCACTTCCCTCTGCTCGTTAGCCCTATCTTGCCCATGTTATTTGTATTAGTTTTCTAAAAAAAAACACCAAATATACGTAAATTATTGTCAAAACTACCATTTCGTAAAAAATCCGAATCAAAACGCATTCAAAAGTACTGCAAATTGAATAGCAAAGAAGGAAAGATGTACCTTTCCTTTACCTATTAGTTTGGCAATCAGACCTTTCTCCGTGAGCAATGTTTTGTGCTTAATCTTGGCCGGGAAGTGCCCTCTTAAAGACATTGTTCACTCGATCCTGGTCCGGATTCACTCCGACGACACTAGCGCTAGAAATAGCAACATTTACTGCGTTAGATATCGAAAGTTTGTCTTTTCTCTTTCCACAGTATAGGGTTATTGAATTTGTCAAAAGTGAAATGTTAGGAAAAACCACCAGAGATGAAACTTTTTACACTTCTTCTTTTGTTTGACAGTTGGAAAGCTAAAACATGTTGAGTGAAGTGAGGTGGGTCCTAAATCAACAAGCACGCTTTTACCTAAGAAAACACAGCGCCCACCGATATAGCATAGGTGAGCTGGGTATCTCGAACTTTGGCTGCTTTCTGAAATCCGAGTGGATCGTTGGAAGAAGTGGTTAGCCTACCTGCTTCCAAGGCAGAAGGTCCCGGGTTCGAATCCCGCTTCATGCGGAAGTTTTTAACTTCTAATGTGGATTCAAGTCTATCACTTGCATCACAGCATTGTCCATACCACTGATTGCTATATTTCCTATTACAATTAATATCGATCTTTGGTTGGTTATCGCTCACTCGTCGATTGCGTCGGGGCCTTCTGGGTTACCTTGGTCGCTTTGGTTTAAAGTCCCTCACTGAAGTGGGTAGGCTCTAAATTTACTGCAGAAGAAAACTTATTTTTAGTTCTTGGTCTCTTGTCAGTATCATTGTAGTTTGATCACTGTGACTATTGACTTCTGATCTATTTTTTAAACGACAAACGCCAAGTTTTGGTCATTATGTAATGTCAGTTTCCGTCAAAATTAATTAATGTACATTTTTACAAAATAAAATAACCAAATGTATAGAAAGTTTTCTCTTAGCGTGTACTAAAGTTGACAAAACTTCACCACGTACTGAAGTAATTACTTGTGAGTTTTGACGTGTTGCCAATTTCCAAGTCATTAGCTTAATAATGTTGGCGGCGTTTCAAATAATCGTGTACATCGGTGCTTGATAATTGATGGTCATCAATTTAAAAAAAATAAGTACATTCAAATAAATTGGGAATAAATTGCGCAATAGCGTTTACACTGCAGTATCTACTGGACCGTGGTCTTCTTTTATAAGATCTTTGAGTTCATTGTTGCGGACCGCGAATGACATTTGACCTTAAGAAAGGTGAGAAGTTCAAGAGGAATCCCTAGATGTACTTATGATCTCAAAAGAACCCACCAAAAATTCTAAAAAAATAAACAGAATGAAAGAGGCACTAGTCAAAAGAGCAGAACGACTCAACAAGAGAAAGCTTTTAAATAATCTGCTCTTATGAAGTACCTCTTCCATTCTGTCAAACTTTTTCGACATTTTAAGTTGATTCTTTTAAAATTATACCTACCTACTACCTAGAGATTACCCTTAAGGCTTGATGCTCACCAATATTGTTTATATTTGTTAAAAACAAGTCTCCATATAACCGTTTTGGGTACGCTATTATCTTTATGGCTTAGAACATTGTGCTCTTTCTAGTTAACAATGTATTTCTTAAATTGTTAAACATATTATAGATCTACCAACACCACAAAAGCCCTGGCCAAAACGGACGAGTCCAAGTTGTCTTGAATACAGGCGATGAGCGCATACGCGCGTACCGCGAGTGATCGGCGGAGAAAAATGAAGGTGCGGGGCGGCGAGGTCATATCGCTCCTGCCGTAAGACGTATGCTTATTGGGGTGATGTCTTCCTCACGGCTGCCTACAAGAACTGAGCCTTACGGCGCCCGTGGCCCCGTATCTACGGAACTCGCCCAAAACAGAGAATGAACTTGGCCCGGAGGAGCGCGCACGTAATGGCGCGGGCCACAGTGGTCTTGGTAGATCTACTTACTTTGTTTGTTTATATCAGAAACTTGTTATGCTTCAAACACAAAGGAATATGCCTACGTTTTAGTTTGGGATCATAGTTATAACTTTATCTGAAATTCTGGATCGTATTTGAAACGTGAATCGTAAGTAGCAACCATAGCTACACGAACTTTGAGAATATAACAAGATACATTCAAGCTGCTCGAGAGACAAAAAGTTAGAGTGTACCCAGTACCCACCAGTTACAGAGCTGATTTTCGGTGGACCAAGTCAACCCTGTAGGCACAGACACCATCGACCAGTGCACTTAGGAGCTTGCTGATTCCGACAAAGAAAAACGTAAACTTCTAAAAGTTTTTATAGGTTTCGACTTTCGATTACTTAACTTATGATGTTATAAGAAATAGGAATATTTTTGAATGTCGACTCGCATCTGTGAAAAACATTTTAAAATTAAAATTTGGCCATCCAATATTTTAAATAAATTTAAAAGCGATTTGCATTTCGATAAAATACTATTAAAATTTTAAAGTGGTGGCGATTAACCCAATCTTGGCGTAATTTAATAGTATTTATATCAATTTGACTCTCTCTGTTTCTACACACTAAATTATTTAAAGAACTTGGCACCCCCACACCATCCTTGTCTGTTCACTAATCCAAACAGCAGCCTAAATTGGTCATGGCAACCCCCATCTCTTTACCCAAAACAGTGAGGTCCACGATCACTATAGACAAGAACCTGTCATCATATTCACATTCATATTTCACCTCACAACCAAGCACTAATTTCAAAAGGACCTGCACTCTATCTAATATCTATGCTCGCTCCATGATCAACAACAAATTGCCCAGAGATAAACAAAGCCTTCCAAACCCAAACTCCTTTAAACACCAACTGAAAACATTCCTTTCAATCTTAATTACTATTCCCTAGATGTTAATTTTTTCACTAAAGAGTCGAATATAGACTATGCTTATACCATTCTTGTGTGATAATTTAGTACCACATAAAAAAATGGTATTGGATTTATTTTAAGTATTATTTCAAGTATTATGTACACGATATTTTAAATTAAACATTAGTTATTATAAGAACTCATTCACGCCCTATATCTCAAGAGGAGTCAAAACCTTTACTAAGAATTGAACTCGGATGATAAACTTCTACTTCTACTTCTACTTCATACTTATTCAAGTTCACACAACGCAGGATCTTTCAATCGCGAGTGTCGCTGGTTTTAATATCCGGATGGGAAGCAACTCTTTTAACATTCCGTCTCTGAGTATTCAACAGTGTTTCATAACTTTGAGTGGGAGGAGATTCTCGAGATCTATTTGACTAACAAAAAACTGCGCCTTTCACGTAAAAGAAACATGATATACATGAGTGTAAAGAGCATTGTGTGAAAGGCAAGATAGAAAGCGACTTTAGCAGAGAGTAGACCCGCGCCATCTTGGACGTGTCAGTCAACAATGGCCGTCGTCTGGGAGGGAAACTAGTCAGCGTCAGCTAACTTCAAACAACCTTTTGACATTTCTCGCCGGCCATTACGCAATTTTCATGATTAAAAAAACGGAAAAATTTATGTAAAATCACAGTTACAAGATATAATTTTAGAAACTATCATTTTAGTGCAGTATTATGCTATAAGAGAATATGTGATAAAAATAACTTTTGGGGTTAGCCCGTTTAACCCATAAAAGTAAGTAGGCCTACACGAAACTAGGGAATCGCAGCAGTTAGATCTATTCAGCCACATCATTGAATTACTAATTACAAATTTGATTATGAGATCTCAAAAACAGTTTCGAGAACTTTTTGAGAAAAAAAAACTCGAGGCATTTGGATGAAAACTCAACGTAACTAATTCATTTTTTATAAAGCCCACCCCCATCTCTGTATTATTTCATTTAGCTTGGTCGGAAGGAGTTGGCGAAATTAGTGGGAATGGGAAGAGCGACATAATGAATTACCCTGGTGGGATTTCGCGGAAACCTCCTAAAAACAGCTCCTTGCGGGGGTTAAGAGAACCCCGCACAGCCAAAAGTTAACGAGCCTAAGACGGCGAACTCGTGCATTAGAATAATATTGAATTGAAATGTTAAACTGGGGTGATTTCTTCATTCATTTGACATTTTACAAAAGACAGAGTTCGGATTTATCAGATTTTATATTCATGCAATTAGCAACACGAAACTACAACAATTAAAGAAATTAAGAGGGAATAAGACACTTGTTGACTGGTGGCAAATAGCTGTTCGCTCGGCCGGGAAGCATCAGACGTATATGAAACTTACATAGTTGTCAATAAAACATACGTGGACAGCTTTACAGTAGTAGATTATCAATATTTCATGTTTATCAGACAGGATTAATCCACGAATATGGTTAATTTTGAACTAATTAATAAATACAAAAATCCTGAAAATCATTTTTTAAAAGTGTTACTGTAGAGCCGTTATGTGCAGGGCCGTATTAAGGCATAGGCTAAGTAGGCTGGAGCCTGGGGCGCCGGCATTTTGGGGGCGCCAAAGCGCCCCCCACTCGGCTCCGTGGGCAAGGCGTCTAACTCCTAACAAACAACAACTAAAACTTAAAAATTATCGACGAAAGCATGCTAAATCTAGTAAAATGCCACCATTTGCAATGTCAAAAATCAAATTTTTCTGGGGCTATGCGCCCTAGACCCGCACTAGCTGGGAGGAATCCCCATTGTGAGTCCCCATTGTACCAGGATCCATATTTTTTACGAAACCATTGTTTCATGGGCAGTTCTAAAAGTGTTTTTTTGCCCCCCTCCCTTACCCAAATGCACTTTCTTCGCCACAAACAAATTTTTAAGTTTAAATTACGATGACGTCATTGACACCTTTGCAAAGGAAAAGGCAAAAAAAAACGCTTGCCAATGCCTGATTTGCGCGACTACAACGGACGAGACTATAGGGCCAGGGAAATTATGGTGATCAAGTTGCATTGCTAGTTACTAGTTACCTACTTTTTCTTTTTTTAAGCTAAAATGCACGCATATTATGTTTTTCAGTATGTTGAAATAAGGGGGGGGGGGGGGCGTATTTTTGTTTTAGCCTATGGGCGCCAAATATCTTAATCCGGCCCTGTGTCTGCGTCTGTGACAACCACCCAACTTTTCAAACATCTGTGTGTCAGTCGGCCGAGCGAATAGAACATAAAAACGCATGTCCTATATTCTCTTAATTGATGAAGGTCGAGCCATATAGGTTGTCTACTCTACGACATCGACTAACTCCGATATTGCAAATTGTAGTCGCGACCATGACAACTAAAACATATTTCAAATTTATTTGACAGTTGAATTGTTTAGTACATCACATTCCATGGCTGGTATAGTGATTTAGTTTCTTCATGTTGTAGACAACCACTTGTTTAATTTTTGTCGTTGAGTGTTGCTAGATGCCTGCAAGATGCAATACAACACAGATATACACTTTGTGACACGTGTGTCAAAGTACGCGATCACTGGCTGAACAGTAGTAAGGGTTTACTTATTGCCGGGGCAGTGGCGTACATATATTTCGGAGGAGGAGATTGCCAAGAGTAAGATACACCTGCCAAAGTTACTCCACAGACGACTAAATGGGGGGGAACCCTACAATAAACGCCCCATATCTTTTTGGAGTGGTTGTTAACCTAGATGGCTTACAGTATTTAATTAAATTTGGTATTTAGGGGGGGGGGGCAAGCACCCCAACATCCCCGGATACGCCACTGTGTTCATCTGGTCCTTAGGCCAATACTTTGCTCTCATTTCCGTCGTATGTAAGAACAAGTTGCAATTGTTACCCAGTCCTCTTAACCATGCACCCATGTGACTGCACCACCTCTCATTCTAATTATGCACCGCTCTAGAGCTCGTAAGTTCAAAGCTCGCAAGCTCACGAGAGCACGTAAATCATACAACTACCGGGCACAAAAACCGGGCGGCGAACAAATGAATTATTATCCGTTCTTATTGTTGAATTAATTGCGTGGCGATGGTCGACGGTATCATCTGGGGAGTGTGGGTGAACGACAAGAACTGGAGAGGAGATAATTAAATTTAGGTCTACAGATTGTTGCTGGATTCGCTAAGTTTCAAGACGTGTTTCCAAAATACGTTTAGATGTCAGTGTCACGCACTTTTGCACATGAGATAGACAAACTTACGAGGCGAATACCAAAATGAGTCTTTCATTATTAACCTTTGAATCTAACTATTGTCACATTTTAAAACTAAATAAATAACAGCTAAATAATAGGATTAACAAAATTCAAGTACGAAATAAAATAAAATATTATACTTATGCATGTAATGATAAAAAGATGTTAGCAAAAAGTCCAATTAGCCTACATTTTTTGATAGATATGTTGGTTTTCTACACGGCTTCAATGTAGAATGTACGGATTTTAGGTGGAAATCATGACATGTAAGATCATCGAATTACAAGTTAAAAGTGAATTTGGTTGTTGGCTTCATCCGGGTTTCTTTGTATTTTATTATATTATGTAGACTAATAAAATGAAAAATTTGTAATAATTTTGCAACCTTATAATAATATAGGATACATTTATTTGAGAAGTGAAAGTATTTCTGATAGAGCAACGCGTTTCATCTGTAAAGTAACCTCAGGAATGTTTAAAATTATTGTTGAAAATTCAAGATCAACCCATAATGTATGTAATCGTTAATTCGATGGATTTGGCGATCAAACATTGTTGAATTGAAATGTACGTTTAATTGTCCGAAAAGTTGTCCGAGCCGTCAGTCGACAATCTCTCTTGCACAGTCACAGCGCAACAGAGTGGCGTGCGGCGGGTTGCCTAGAAGGCGCGCGGCAGGCGCCCCGTGAAACACGAGTTTCCGTCCACAGTCGCCCAAACAAAACTCTCCACATCCGCCGTCGGTGTGTGGAGGGGGGGGGGGGGGGGTAATTACCACCGCCTTCTCCGTCCGGTCGCGCGGTGTATTTCGAGAAAATAAACACATTCTTACGTTACGTTACGTATAACAATAACAAGCTTTCATAGGAATCTCTATGTATGCTTTGATCTGCGCACATCTTAGTACGACCCGGTTCCTGTCACTCGCTACATCAATTGTGCAGGGCAATGTTTGTACACCGTCCACCTGTTTTTCATCCACGTCGAGTTACAACAACATTGTTTGCGCCCGTTATCAGTACGGCCTTGCGTTATCAGTAACCCCCTGCTGCCTGATTCCCCTCATCATCCAACATTAATTATACACCTCTGCTTATGTTCGCGCCAGTGTTGTGTGGAATCCACATCACGTCACCAAAATTAAGCAAGTTGAACGCATTCAATACAAATTTTAAGTTTTCTTTGTTGTCAAAAAATATACACATCACATTATGCTACACTTTGTCAATGTCAATACCAATCGATTCCAACACTAGCAAAAGTCGTCGAAGTGCAACCGACGTAATTTTCCTATACAAACTTCTCCATAACTTCATCGACACGGACTTACTTCAAGATATAAACTTTCACATCACATCACTTCAAGATTAACATGAAATTACATCCCCTTCAAAATGCCATGTGCTTGTATTGATCTTTTTTTTAAATTTCCGCTGTCAACCGAATTCAAGACACTTACGGCAAATTATTACCCATTGATACAGAAATTGGTATCAAATCAACCACATGAAACTTAATTCATTTAAGCAGCTGTTTATGCCAGTTTACCAACTTTCGTTTATCAATCTTGTCACCTTGTCAGTTTTCTATTTTATAACCTCAGGTTTTTCTTTATTAATCTTGGGTTTTCAGCCGTTTTTTTTAAAAATATACTTTTGTTATTCAAGTTTTTCTTATTCTATTTGTTGTTTAATTGTAATTTTATACTTGTTCATGTATTTAATGATTTGTATAACGTATTTGTATTGTTTTAAATTGTATTTTAAATGGTTTACTTTTACTTACCTGACACTTGTGGGTTAAAACCTGTCGTTAAAGATTAATAAATATAATATAAGGATACATTTCTAAAAGCGGCCATTCTACCCGGGACTTGAAGACAATTCCATGGAAGAATAATTTTCATAACGCTAAATGTCCAAATTCCAGTGCATTTCACATACACCTTGGACCACTTGTTCACCTCTAATTTTCATCCAAACAACATTTGAAACTTTAAGAATATTGTTCAAGAAGGATATGTTCTTGTTCTCTCAGACAACATTTCCACATTTAAAACACAAGTCTCACCCTAAATAAGTTTGGCAAAGCAGTACAAATTGTCTATCTAATGGCACATTTACTCTCAGTCATTGAAACAAATAAGTAATATTATAAAAATGTACTCAGATAATGACAACCGCATATCCTTCTTAATCAATATAAAACTAGTGGTTGAATAATCCCTCGCACCCGTATTTTGCCAGAGCTGGTCCAACAGTTTTAATTTTAAAGCGGCCCAAGCCAACAACTTGTTGGCGCCCATGCATGGAGGCATTAGAACAGTTTGAATGGAATGTCTAAATAAGTATGACTTCGTAATTTGACTGAGAAGAAAAATCCTCCAATCAAAATTATCGGATTCCGACAATCTTTATATAGGAATCCTCTGTATCCTTTATAGAGACTTAGCTGCTGTATCGGAAGTTTGCAGATGGTGACGTCACCGGCGGGCTAGTTCTAGCCAATCAGCGGCTTCTAATTTAAAATACTGATCGCTCATTGGCCCGCCAATGCCGCCCGAATCTGTATTCACTGTGTCTACTTGAGTGATCACTACTGCTAGGGTTCTACGTTCCGCCAACAGGGCCGCGCTAGTGTGCTTTCGGGAGCCGAATGTCATCCTCTGTACTGGCATGTAGATCTTCCAACTCCCGAATGAGAGCCCAGTTCTCTAGAGATTACCCATCTCTATCTCTCTATCTCTAGTGGATCGTTTCTCTAGATATAATTACAAGGCGTTCGGTAAAACAACGTCTAATCGACGACCGGAACCTACACGGAGAACCCACATTAGGAGATTGGATCCAATCGATACCGAACAAGCCATTATTTTAATACCAGATGGGACGGGAGGCAATCTTGGTAATGGTGTAGACGAAAACAAGTATATTAATAATGATGGCCGATAGAACGGATAGGGAAATCGAAGATGTGTTGCCGGAAATGGATTAAGGGTTGAATAATAAATAAGTGTATTGGTCGATCGGTTAAGTGGTTGGGGGTGGGTGGGAAGGGGGGGGTTGGGGGGGGGGGCGCATCTGTTCCCGAAATAATTCTCAGAAGTGATGTTTCACATTCTGAAGAAGAATACGGAAAGTTCTCATACATCACAGGTAACGTGGTACGAATGAGAGTTTTACGTATTCATTCGACGTAGCTGTAAAATATATTTTTAAATACAAGTCGGTGTGCGTGGATAGATTTTTATTAAAGAAAATTCACAGAATTTGATAAAGGGAACATTTCTGATATTCGAATTATATCATGAAATTGCGATCGGCCTACAATTGAGATTCTCTGCTGTATTCCATTCCATTCGATCCATTATTTTTATTCGTGCCATTTACAATTTGATTTACAATTACATGTAGAAGATCGTGTGACCCATGTCAAAAATTACAGATAAAAATCCATCTAATCCTACAGTATTTACATGTTCAGAAAGTCATCTATGTCATAAAATTCTTTATCAATTAAAAACTTCTCCAGCTCCAGTTTAAACATTCCTATGGTTTCCAGTTGCTTCAGATTACTTGGCAGTTTGTTATACAATTTGGCACCGGCATAAGTTGGCCCTTTTTCAAAGAGAGTTGAATTGTGGGGCACTTTATATATATCCTGCTTCCGCCTGGTATTGTGGCTGTGAGTATCACAATTCCTCAATCTGTCAGGTCTATACTGTTTCAGATACAGGACGGTTTTAAAGGTATAAGTACTAGGTAGTGTCATTATTTTACAGTTCCTAAAAATTCGTCTACATGACTCCCCATTTTTCATGTTACAGATCAGCCGAATTGCTTTTTTTTAAGTACAAACAACCTTTGCATGTTTCTTTAGAACTATCACCCCATACAAAAATACCATAACTCAAGTGTGATGCTATTAAAGAGTGATGAACGGATAGCATTATTTCCGAGCTTCGGTATATTTTTAGCTTACGCAGTACATAAAGACTAATGCTGAATTTTTTAGCTATACATGATCGACATGCTCATTCCAGGTTAGACAATCGTCCATATATACACCCAAGAAACCCATGACATTTAAAGTACTTGACCGCTTGCCTTATACAAATCCCCTGGGGCTCTGACAAGTCAGGTGGAATAAGTGGATGCTTCTTTGTCTCCCTTTAAGGAAGATTCTAAGGAAATTGCGGGTTACAAGTGCTTCATAATGCCATTGATTTTGCTAAATAAAGAGTTTTTCAAAAGAAACACGGTTTACAAGTGGTTAAACATTCTATTCCTTTTGACGAATAATCCTTCCTTTGTAAAATAGTTTGGGCCAAACCATCAGGTCAAGAACTATACTTGGTCTACATCTCTACCTTCCAATGTTCAAAGATGGAAGTCTTGTTCTGTTGCTCCCCTGGTTTTTAAGATCATGAACTTTGTTTTACTAACATTAAGTATCAGGTTATTAGGTCTCAACCATTGCGCAATCTCATTAAATACAACGAATCCATCTACTTCTAGTTCCCTAATATCTTTATGCGCTAACACTGCTGTAGAATCATCCGCATACAGCAAGATATTTCCAGCCGAAGCTGACTTTGGTTGGTTATTTATTTGGACATTGCAGAAACCTGGCCCCAAAATAGATCCTTGTGGAACTCCTTGACTTAATTCCACATTATTTGATCGAAACTCTTCAGTACGCGCTTGTGGAAATGTATCTATATATAAACTACATCAAGATTTAAAATGTAATAACATGTGGAACACAACTCACATTTTCTGATTTATCCTTTGACTGTAGCGCCGTGTCGATGAAGCAACGTTTCGCCACCAATGTTGGTGCCTTCTTCAAGACTAAGAAATTATCGGGTCGTGAAAGCCTATAACATCTTGTCTAATAACACATATAGGCCTACTTCATAATCTTACCGACAAATTGTTATTAAATAAATTGTAACTGGCCATACGAAAAGTCTGTCTATAAAAATGCATAATATTAGAATAAAAAATAAAATAGTACAATGGTTTAAACGTTCAACTTACTTTATTGACATTTTCACACTCAAAATTTGTACGTGTAGTTCATTTTTTTAAATTTAAATTTTAGATTTCTTTTAAATTAGAATTTAAGATTTGAATTTCAAATTAATGTAAATCTCAGCGCATTTTGCCATTCTCTGTATCTCACCCGCACCACACCCTTGAAAAATCTTTGAATATAACACTGAGGACAGGGTTCGTTTAAATCCAGCCCCAGTGGGGGTGAAAACAAGACTCAAAACGACTCTTTCCCTCATCAATATAATTGCACACATCCCTCTAAGTACGAATCATCTTCATTCCACCTCGCCCGCACCTCGCTCCGAATTACTCCAACATGAAAGGAAACGATCGACTTAACGAACCTGAAACTGCATTTGGCAACGACCTGCAGCAGAAACCGGGGATTGCATTTCAATGAACTAGACTTCGAGCACTCGGACAATCAGATCAAGGGGAATTACTTTAGAAGATCCAAGCTCAAACGGACTCTAGGATTGAATTTGCAATATATCAGAAACTGTAGCAATGAAGGAACAAGCAAACTATCTCTTAGCAGTCCTGGAATTAATCGTGAAACATAGAAGTAGCCGGGTTGAAAGACGTTCGGGACCGTCCTGATTTGTTATTGTTTGATTGATTTGTTATAATTTATATTGTTATCTGGGGTTTTACATTTGAATAGCACACATCATTGTGCGGTGTATGGCTCGTTGTTCGAGTGGCTATTAGCATCCACTTGCAATGAAGAGGCTTGATTACAGCTTCAGGTAAAAGTTTTTAAGATTAAAAAAGTTTTATAAAAAGTTTTTCAAAATGTAATTCTCCAATATATGTTGTGTTGTTTATTCCGAAGTCGCTTGCATGTGTATATCTTGCTTCATCTTGCTATCAAGCTTCATTTTATCACAACGACCGCTGGTTGGGCATAACTCGCTTGTCAATGGCGTCGGCGTCGACAGGGTTGGTTCGGAAATGCTTAAAATTAAAATCCTGCACCTAAAATCAGCCGAGTAACTGTGTAGGAAGTATCAAAATACTCATTTATCTAATTTAATTTTGAATTGTATATTTGTTTTGTTTCGTTGCGTAACTTTCGATTAGCCAAGATGCTCACAACACAAACCAACGATAATACTGTTGCCACACTTTATAATACCCATTTCCATATTTTAGTCACGATATTAGAATATACGTTAAATTAATTTACCTACCGAGCTTTAGTTACGTAAGACAAACAATTGACAAATGATGATGACTAAATAATAACTCTCGTTTCTTCGCCATGACATGGTTACAAACTGCACGGGAAGAATTAAACAGAAAGGCCATAATCCTACTTACAACAAAATAGATCAAGACAACTAAACTTACAGGATACAACAAGACAACAAACTGGACAACAAGATACAACAACATATATATGTGTTTTACAACACGACAGTCCACGCATGGATTTGTCTCAACCGTATGAGCTGCCTCGTACCGCTATTATTCGTATTATTTTGATTTTAAATTGAATACATTGACAGCATGGTGCATGACTGGACGAATTATAGTATGAGAACGCTACGATTTGAGCCAAAAATGTGCGTTCGTACTTTTCAAACTATGTGCCTAAATTTTTCTATCGATTAAATTTTTCTTGTGCATACTCAGAAAGATGATACAAAGCCTCGTATGTGGCTTGTTTCTCAAATTTTGGACCCATTTGGTCACAAGCAATTTTTAAATATCGACCAAAAATTGCGATTTAGTATAGAATTTGAGGGCATGCACGAAACAATCTGAGACTTAAATGGAAATAAAGATCTATGAACAAGAAATATGGGTGAAAACAGATCAAGAAAATGTTGGTTTCCCTCCGTGTCATTTGAAAAGTAAGAAAGTGCTGCATTCTAGACGCCGAGCGTCGCACGCAAGCCTCGTCTCTGAACAGTATCATATTATATGAAGCAAACTGAAACAACAAATTGTTTATTAACCTATTGGAGTACTTCGACGAGTCCTACTCGTCCATTTTTAGGGGGAACTTTAAAGGGGTGCAAAAAATACAAAAATTCTAAATTTTGAAAAAGTCTCAACATTTAGAAAAAATTGTGTTTCAAAATTTGTTTTTAAAATCTTGAGAATCGCATGGCTAGTATAAATTTATTGTTTATGATCCAAAATCCAAAAGGGTGGAATAGAACAAAACAAGAGAGAAATTATGAAAATCTCAGTAATTTCAAAAAAGGCTAACATGCTCAATGTTTTTAACAACACAAATGTTACACATATGAAAAAAAACAGCCAAGCATAGAAAATAAATGTTTTATTTAAAATTAATGGGTTACGACGAATCCAAAATTTGCCAAAGTTTTCGAAATATTGCCCCGAAAAAAGTATTCAAATTGTCAGAAAAAAAAATACAGTTTCATATTGTACACTAAGAACGTGAATTTCTAAAATAAATTAAATGGTATTCCAATGGGTTAAATATTAACAAGTAGTTACAGAAAACAACACTGCACGCCGTCATCATGTTTGTCAGCTTGAAAACACTTCCTACAGCCGTTATTCAATCATGTATGTTGGCAACGTTTTCATGACACTTTCAAGCGGAAAGCTATTATAGGTATAGCTACCTGTTGACAGCAATGACAACAGTGGGAATCAGTACTATCATTAATAGTTGTGAGTCGTGATCGACTTTCACTATCATCTTCATTCCCCCATGTAATGACAGAGATAAATACACGGTTATTGCGTTTAGCTGGCGTGACATTCTCTCTCCCGAGCAATAAATAATGATAAGGAACGCGTTATAATTGAGACTTCCTTTCAACTTCACGTTATGTAGCTAGCTAACATTGTGTAACTTAAGTTAACACATATTAATAATAGTCGAGAATAGTCAGGAAATACAAAAAAACTTTGCGTGCACACCATGCACGAATATAGGAGGGTGTGGGCTAAGATACTCCCAATTTATTATTTTATTGTTATTATCCATTATTATGATCGTCTTATAAATCAGTTTTTCTTTTCGTTTTTCTTTTTTGGTGGGTTTCTTTTTTTTCTCTTTAGGCTGTGTATTTCTTTTTCTTTAATTTCTTTTATCTTTGATTCATTAATTAATTTCACTTGGTATAAAATACCTGAAGAAGAAAACAGTGTAGAGGAAGAAAAAGATGATGTGGGAGAAGCGTTAGGCATGGCTAGCCGGCTACGATAAGCCCGGGGAGCCAAGAATGAGGTGGGAACCTCCCACCCCCTACCCGACTTAAGGGCTCGATATTAATTAATCAAATACTATTATTTTTTCTATACTTCTCATTGAAACGGCGAGCAGTGAATAAGGTGCTCTGCAGAGGATATATAATGATTGCCATTCATGGCCAGAAAAAAAAGGATTTCTTTGATATTGGCGTTGGCTTTCTTGATTTAGATTTGTACCTAGCTCCAACGAAGCTGAATACGTGGGTCGGTGCACAGATATTGGGTGATACAGAGTTCTACTAGCTCAGCTTCCAAGCCTCTCACCAACACCCGCAGATCAAGGTACTTCCCAAGGTCGTGATGCTCACTCTGTTCCCCTTTCATCTAATTCCTGTAATTAACAACTAATTCCTGAATCCTGAATCAAAGCGAGCTAAGACGGCGAGGTATTCAAGCTATGGTGATGATAATGACAGGACAACTCGCCGAGAACCTAATTGGAAGGCAACGGATTCTCGGAGGGAGAGCTTAATCAAACTATAATTACAATTATTTCTTAATTGAGTGCATGTTGAAGATTTCGCTCCGTCACAATTACACACAGATGTCACGGACAAAATGTTTATATATGAAGATAGAACATACTAATCCTTCCAGTTGGACTATGTGAAAATAATAATTTAAGAGACCTCGGTCGGAATATAATGAACGTAAATGCCCTTGTGAGCAAAACATAATAAACAATCCCCCCACTGGAATCAAAACAAAATGATAATGCACGCCCATATGATGACAACGTTTAAACCCATCTCTAAACGCTTTCTAATTGAAGACAAACTAATCCTTGCATGGAACTGAAAGTGATACCCCTTGATAATATCGCCCAAGGTTGTGTGCACTCGTACGAATCAGCCAGGCAACCGAGCGAGCGGTAAACGGTAATGTGTATAATTTACCATCTAATTCACTAATAATTTAAACACAGTAAACAATCGTGTTCATTTCTTAATCTCGACACCATCCTCGCATAGGATACAAGGACGAACTGATTACAGAGTATCGCTCATCCATGCACGTCTTCGCCAGAAAACGATTAGAGGTAATCAACACACAATTCTTTTGTTTTAAACTGATTTCTTGATATGAAATGTGTACTTTTTACACCTCGTGGAACGTAAATAATTATGATGCGTGTATTTTGGCAGCATAAAGAACTTAAAGAAGTAGCGCCGATGAATATGTGAGTGCTCAGCTCTTAAAAGTACTACTTGCTAGGCGGCTATAGTGCGGTCGATACAGCAAATGTGATACACAGAAGAGCTTTTGTGTAGTTCACATAGCCTCTAGATGTAATAATTGTAGGTGTAAACCCTAACATTATCTAGTGAACCTTGGCTTGTCTGGACACAATGGCTACGACCGCTGTTGAAACTAATTTGGTTCTAGCAATCTCCAGCATGCCAATGCGAACAGGTAAAGAGAAAAACGATCTAAAACACACCCAACATTATGTAATTAAGCAACTTTAATAGAGATTTAACAATTTATTATGAATTGATGGCATGTAATGGAAGGCAACAATTATTTCCTGCGTGGGTTTGTATTCATAACGGACAACATAATTTTATTGTTTTTTGAGATGACGAGCTTGATGCTACACGAATGAAATCTCGACCATGCTCAAAACGCTCGGTCAAGCATTTGCACAGGGTTTGGATATTTCCCACAAGTTCGCAAGGTACCAGCACTCCCAAAACCATTTTCAATCACCATTGATTCCAGCCTTTGGACTAAGTTACCGAGAAATATTATGTTTGTTCTCATTGCACAATGTGAATACACGTGGCAACAAATGCGTATATTTATTTGCGTGGTGACACATTTCTTAGATAAGTTTTTAAATGCTCAGGTGCAAAAACAGCTGGAAACAAGAATATTTTTGTATGTCCTGTAAAGTTCATTAACCTATAAAAGATGAATGATGTAAATTTTTTAATACCAAAATTATTTTGCTATTAAAGTGCCCAAAGTAATTATACAAAAAATTACGAATTCAATATCTACTCATTCCACTGATCATTTCCAAAAAACTACAGTTCTGCATCTGCGGGAACCAAGTGATGCTTCCTGAGTTGTCCACAATGCAGCGCTCGACACGGTCCGATGTCTAACTATGTTGTTCCAAAGCAAGTAAGCAGATGCTGACGTCACCCGGCGGGTGGATTACAGCCAATCAGCGGTCCCCGATTTAAAATACTGATCGCTCATTGGTCCGCCGAAACGGCGCGTATCTGCTTACTTGCTTCGTAGCAACTATACTGTAGTAAGATATCCATCCGCTTAGCAATACAACGCACACACCACGCAGATGTTTGGTAGTTTGTACCTCATGTGTTCGGATATCTTAATAGAAGCTGAGTGGATGACAAAAGAGGGCAATAAAAAGCGGGGTAGTATTCCAAAAGAGGAAGCTGCTGTAACTCGTAACTCATAAGTGTCGCATCGTAAATTGAGAAAGACATGTGTCGGCTGGAAGCGGCTCACTAACATACGCTTTCAGAGAGAGAGGATTATCACTAGGACTTTTGACTTCTTTGGAATTATAAAACGTTCTCACCCGAAACGCGTTGGATACGATAAGAAGAACCAGGGACTGACATCTCAGTAATGTAGTTGAATATTTCAGAATTGTAATTTTTTGAGCGTTGATAATAAATAAGGATCTAAATTTTAAGCGGGTGTAGCACACCGTTTTTAAAAAGTCGGTTTGAATCCGTGAGCAGAACTGGAGAGTTCAAAAACCTAGGCACGCGACAGCTCGTTCAAAATTCTTTAAATCTCTATGTAATCCATGAAAGAGTGAGTCTCGCTCTGTTATAATATAATATGTTCGTCATAATTGCACAAATTTGCCTAGTGTTAATATCCGGCCGGTCTCTTTCCCTCTGATAACAGTATTAAAGTGGTATATAAAAGTGCAAATGATCGTTTAAATACTAATTTAATTCCGTTGGTGAGATTACGAGTAGTGATTGGCCGGAGCGATGTCAAACCGCTGGCTTGAGCTCACTGGAGAGTTCAAATCCAGTGTGCTGACGGCTTTAGTTGTTGTTGTTTATTGTCTCTCTTATTGCACTAAGGATATTCGAGACGATGAGTGGTCATAGGTCACGGTGAAGGACGATTACAAAAAACATCCCATATTCGGGATTCGAGCCCGCGTCCTCTTATAGCCATACGCTTCGGACCAGCGCACTAATCGTATGTAGCAATGACAGCTTTAGAACTGACAAAGCCTGGAATTTGCTTCGATCTACAGTGAGTAGTTATAATTTTATGTACAGTTTGATGTCTGTAAAGTCGATGTAGATTGAAGAGCATATCAAAGGCGTGCAAGAGTTTTTGATGTTTTCCCATGTTATGTCTCGTTTTTGATAGAACAGGAAATTACCTCTAAAAAGATTACATTTTTGGTTGCTCGTCATCTGGAAGACAGCAGGTGTTCCTCAAATATGATTCAAATTATAAAAAAGAAACAGACGCGGGAAAGAAATTGACGGTATGCCTATACATAAAACTTAGCCACCGGCCATTACTACTGCAATTCTGCTGTAAACTCACTGTCATTCTGTGCAAAGGTGCTGGTGTAACTAACAATTCATTAAAAAAAATCTAGAAAACATTCAATTCAAAATCGGCGTACCAGAATGGGTTTTTTAATCGATCTGTTTCGTTGTGGAATCTTTTACTAAGTGATTTAAAAAGTGATAGATGTTTCAACATGGGTATTAAGAGGTTTTTTAATTAGCAATATGTTTTTAGATTTTTTCTTTGATGTGGAAGTGTTTATAATGTGTTTTATTAATATTGTTAATGTTATGTTAATATTGTGTTTATTTGATATGTATAATTTTAACATGATTCGACGTCTTTTGTAATGTGGGGATTTTGTACCAAGGGTAACAGGTACGAAAATACTACGGGGCAAATGCTCTTTCTGTTGCTCTTACATTTAACTATTTTCTTTTATTATGGAAAAAATGAATGCAAAATATAAACATATAAAAAAATGTATTTACGAAAAATAATACCACGTAGTTTTAACAAATCGCTTGAGTATAGCCAATACCGAATATTTGTGAGGATAACGATGCTACAGATACAATATTTTATCAACCGCGCGAAGGGGGATCCCCAGAGATTTAATTCTAAGTGAGACGAATGCTAAAGATTCAAACCTCCCATCATTCCTAAGAGATAGAGATACATGTTTATGTTTGGACCAAAGTGTTTCAATACTGAATGATGGTCAATGAGAGATACACTCAAGAGCTGTTAACTTACAGAAATCACTCACGCGAGAATGTCAGAGCCAGACAAGGCGCCTCGTGAAGATGTGAGAATCATCCATCCAAGAACTTTAATTACCTGAAACAAGAAGAAATACAAAGTTAGGTTCGGAAGTCAACACTGTTATGAAACCATACTCTTATACATGCATAGCTACGTATTTCAGCTGAAAAGCTTTAATTAAACAGACACGAATTTGTTCACGTTTCAATTTTTTTTACATAAATATTTGTTCTAAAATGCAAAACAAATTTATCTGACATAAGCAAGTCAGCCTACTTCTGATTTTATAGTTTTGGGGTATACTGTATAGTGGTGAGAGGGACTGAATAATGGCCATAACGTTTTTGTATTTCTAAGACGTTGTGCAAACACAATATTGGATTGGTATTGACACGTTGTGTAATGGCACGAGGTAAACAACAGTTGGTGTACCTCGTTGAAGTTTAGAAACTCAACGGTTGCCAACTCTACAGGAATTAAGTGCTTTTGAGTTGAGGTGTACTCATTCATTTATTTCTGTTGATTAAACGAATTTATCAGATGAGAGAATGTTTTATTTATCTCTTATAATAGGCCTACCTTAAAAAGAACCTTAATTAATTAAAGAGAGAAACGTTGAGAAAAATAAATCGGTATATAGACTATACAAATAAAAAATTCGATCCCTTTGCCTTCAACAAAATGATCATTTCACAATTATTTAACTTCTTGTATTCACACTTCTTTCGCAACTCTGTTTTCCTTCACTTTGGCTTAGCAAAAAACTATTTATGTCGTACACTGCTTTTTAGGTAAAGATGTTCTATACTGAATGCTATAACAGTTACTATCTCCCACGAAATATACTTTTAGTTTGTAACTGACACGTATTATGTAGACGTGCAATGATATTTAACATCTATCTATAGTATAGGCTAGAATCCCCTAGATCCCCATTCTAAAAACGTCCGTACAGGCGCGAGCGTACCAAATTGACCTATTCAAGAAAGCGATTTGGTGCTTCAATTTATTATGCTTGACATTATGTTTTAAATGCGATTAAGTTTTTCTGATTGTTTTGATAGGGTTTTTAGCTTGTGCAGCAGGGGGGAATGCCAAACAAAAACATAAAAAGTTACCCATAAGGGAATTTTAGAAATCTTTAGTGTTAATGGCAAATATATCACCTGTCAATGACAGCCATATTAAAAAATATTTGGGCAAAAATCGCTACAATTATTTTAAACATAGAAATGACCATTAAGATGTTTCAAAATTGCAGCCAGGGGCCCAATAAATGGGGATCTAGCCTACACAGAGCTTAATACATTGTAGACAGACGTTTTCCCCGTAGTGTTGGATCGAGTGCGATCGCGACCTAATCGGGGGGGTCCCGGTTTTAAAATCCGTCGAGCCCGGGAAACCCTGACCAAGGTTTTTCCGAATTTTTCCTCATCTATAATGTCAGAAAAGGGAATGAGTTCTCTTAAAAGCCCTCGGACACCCTTTCACAAAAATTTGTCCCTAATTTCTGAAACCCGAAAAGGGGTTTCATGCATTAAACCCCTATATAGACCGTTGGTGGCTTTTAAACCCCCCCTCCCCCCCCCCCCCCGAATAATCTCCCCCATTTTTTTTCTAAAGGAAAAATTAAATCGTTCTTTCCTTTCTGCCTTTTTTCCCAAATTGGAAAGCGGGGGCGTTTAGACGGTAGGGGTGTCCAAAGTCACGGGGACGGGTCGAAAAGGCCCGGGATCCGGGCATGTTGGGGCCCGTATGAGGTCGGTAGTAAAGCGGGGTCTGGGGCGAACCCCAGCCCCGGGGGCAATTTGCCGAAGGAAAAATTTTTTTTGGGTGGTTCGTTATATTTTATGGCAAAACGCTATTTCAGGACCGTTAAACCGGCCCCAAAAAGTAATACTACCAGCTCGCAACTAAAATCTCGCGAAAATTTATTTTGGGGAAAGCCTCAAACCCAATAATGAAACTCGCAAGTACCAAATTGACACTTGAAAAATGCGAGCTTGGGGGATGAGTGTTACTGACATTTTTGTTTGAAATGCAAAATTTTCCCAATAAAAATTTGGGGAAGCGTAAGCTGCCCTGTAATGAGACGATTCCGGTACTTTTCTACTCCCCCCCCCGCCGGCGCCCCCCCCCCCCCCCCCACCCCCCCCCCCCCCCCCACCCCCCCCCCCCCCACCCAACGCCATCCCCTTGCTATTGGGAACGGGAAAACCCAAAAAATCAAAAAAATTGCAATCACATCGAAATTTCTTCTCGTACGCGGGGGCGAAAAAGTCAATTACACCCCTCCGGTTTGTCACGGATTTACATTTCATTTTTTATAAGCTAAAAATTTTTTTAACAAATTTAAAATTGAAGTTTTATACTGAAACATTTGTTTTACACACTACCTACCTTGGTGAAAAAGATTTTTTTAAAGAATTGTAATTTTTAGATATTTTGAGTGAAATGTTGTACGGGGTTACATTGTTTGGGAAAGGGGGTCCCCGGTCCCCATCAAAAGATAGAAAATTTAGGGCCCGGCCCAGACACTAATTTCCAAAACTAGAGCTTATCCATGAAAAATGAAAACCTTTTTATAACCCCTTTATTGTTTTTTAAAAAAAATGATATTATTGTTTGATTTTTTGTGTGCTCACGGATGTTTTCAAAGGTTTTTTTTACATGTTAAACCCCTTTTTCCGTCCAGTTTTTTAACCATTTTTAATTATATTTTTATGTTATTCTTAGTAAAAAATTCAAGCATCCTTATCTATAGTTCTAAAATTTTTGGGGTTTAAATAAATTGTAAAAAAAAATAAATGCGTGTTTTAAAGGGAATTTTCTGAGGCTGGGCGGGACAATTGAACGCTCATTCGGTTTTTTTTTTGGGGAAAAAGGTTTACAACTGTTATCAAATTTTCCCTATTGTAATAAAAAAATAAATCTATGCTATCCAGTAGGCCTACCATTTTCTAAATTACCCAAAATTTTTTTTTTTTTTGTAAACAAAAAAAATTTATTTATTTTTGGTCATTTTTTCCAATAAAAAAATTTTTTTAACTCAAATTTCATACTGGATACAAACTTTAAAAACAAGTGAACGCGAGGTTAACTTGTTTTTATCTTAAGATAAACGGTTTGGGGGGAATTCCCCGAATTGGGAAACCTTGTTTTGGGTTTTTTTTTTTTCACTTTTGGACTTTGGGGTATGTCTGGCAATGGATTTTTTAAAGGGTTAATTTTTGCAACCAATTGCGGATATAAATAAAATGTACTTTTAAAAACATCCATGCAAAATTTTTGGGAAGATATTACCCCCCCCTTTCAGCAGAAAACATGAAAAACCTAGTGCGCGCTTGGAGTTGGGGGAAAGTTGGCTTTAACTCTTTAAAAATATTTCCTTTTTTGTATAAAATTTTTTATAGTTTTCCAAAATGTTATGTTTATAAAGTTAAAATAAAAATTAGAAAAAAGGGAAAGGGGATGTTGTTTTTATAATAATACAAAATTTTACAAACTGAGGCCTAAAAGGCTAGGTACAAATACTATCAAGTTTGAAATGACAGTGAAAGGACCAAACTTTCCCGTATTAAAAATCTAGCAAGAAAAAAATTAGGGTACACACACAATTTATTTTTAAATAAAACCCCCTTTAAACCAAATTTATTGATCATTTTCAAATGTGTAATACATCCAATCTTTTTAACAACATCCCCGACATGTAACTCCGTTGACGCGTAACATCCTGAAAAGTAACTCCTGACACTATTTCTAGAAATTTTTAAAACTAGAACACTTAAAAAATGTTAAAAATTTGCCTCCAATAATTGCAACATCACCACTTGTAGCAAAAAATAAGAACTATTATACACCCAAAAAAAAATTATTTTCCTTTATTGCACGGATGTTACACCAAACATGATTACAAATTTTAATAAATGGTGTAATAATTACATAAGACTTGAAATTTTACAGTTTGATTCTTCCAAAATAACCTTAAATTTTGATGCTTAAAATGAGGGCCACTTTCTTTAAATACCAGGCTGCCAAATTTTGTAAAAAAATCACCTTCCCCCTTCACCAACAAATATAATTTCAATGGCAAATCAGACTAATATTTTTTTTTCAAAAAAAAAAACATTTTTTGGGTTTTATAAAAATTTCTGCATCACTTTTAATGGTAAAAACATTTTTTTTTAATTTTTTTTTTTTATTTTTTTGTACTTTTCCCCTTTTGAGCCGGAGTGGCTGATTAGCTATACATGATAGTCACTAGTTCATACTGAAAACTGAAAAGTGAGAACAACTGAACAACCATTTTCTTTTGAAGAGCTTCCTAAACGGCACCCTATGAGTCATCGTTAATATTATCTAATGTATTTTGTTCGGCAACTCTTTTTCGCAGTAAACAAATATACAATCATATATATTTCGTCTGAAACTGAAAGTGTAGTGTGTACAAATGTTCCACAGGGGCCCGGAATGTCAAAAGCCCGGGTGCGATCGCACCCCAGCACCCCTGCCAGTCCGCGCCTGTAAAGTCACATATGCAAATATATGTTAAAATATTTTTTTAATGCAAATTAATCTTCATTTTATAATTTGATTGCAAGAACTAACATCATACATGATGTCAAAACATAATACACCTACTAATTTGCTATATGTATACACAGGGTTGTCCAAAAAGTCACAAAATAGTATATGAAACTTGTGGCGGCCATTCTTTCATCTGTACGTATATAACCCCCTTGAACTTATAACAGTGTGTGTTTTCTCACAGTTGAAACTATGTTCTGCTCATGCGTGCATGTTTGTCAGTTAACATTTGGGGCGTTTAGACGATAGGGGTGTCCAATGTCTCATATGCAAACATATGTTCATATATTTTTCCTAGGTAAAGTTTATCTGCATTTCATAATTTGTTTGCACAACCAAACATTGTGCACGATGTACAACCCTAAAACAACAATTACGGATTTGTTTATGGTATATACAGGGTTTTCCAAAAAGATATATTATGTTATGCAACATATAGCAGCCTTCTTACATCTGTATGTAAATCATCCACTCGAACTAAAAAAAGGGCTATGCTCTTATAGCTGAAACTATATGCTTTTTCCACGAATGCATATTTGTCATTTGGTAACTGGGACGTCTATATTTTAGGAGTATCGTGTAAGAAGTTACAATTATACTAATTGATTGAATATTTCGTGTGTTGCAAGTTGATCAACAATAATTATTTATACTTATTTAAATGTTTGAACTCCAAACCGCATAAACGCCGTTGCACGGTGAAAATGTTTTTCTATCATTTCATTGTGTATTTTACTATTTTCTGTTATTATTCAGAAGGTTGTCCAAAATCTCCAGTAAGAATATGTAGCTTGTGGCTTTCTTTCCAGATGTACATTTGAGTATACTTTTAAAGCTAATAGGGACGCATAAATTGTTTTAGAATGATATACATTTATTTCACATTCAACACTGTTTATAGTATGCACAGGGAAACTACTCAAAATAGATGGGATGCAGAAAGTCTGTAGGCCTACTATACGGCAGAAAGAACCATATTCGGAGAGTTTGCAATGGTTTATATTAAAAGTAAGTAGCTCGTTCTTATCCTATTGATCACGTACACCCTCGAACTGAAGTAAATCAAGGGATGGGTGTAGTCAATACAACTAGACACCTTGATTTACTTATGGTCGCTGATATGCATCATTGTCATTAGGAAATGCCAATACAATTCTCGTAATAACGAACAAGATTGAACATCTTGATTAATCACCGAGAAGAAGTCCCCTCGTTGCCATAATTTAGATATACAAAACGCACTAGCGGTGTCAAATTGTAGATAAGAATACAGTTCTATCAAGTCATATTTGTTCCAGATAATGCACACAGCTTGGCTATGACTGCTGTATATGCTGCCTAAAAGCCCTATTGTGCTTTGTGCATAGCTGATTAGTATCACCACTCGGCCAATGTAAAAACTTTCTCTATACCTAAAATTATTTCTTTCAAATTTGTACAACAAAATACAAACAGTAAAAATTAAGATAATAGCATCTAGCTAGGCTTACGTGCAGCTCTAATCAGTATTTATGGCTTCACCTTCATCACAAACTCCTTGGGTTATCTGTGGTCATCACAAGTATAGCTGTGAAAGGTGATACTAATATCCGGCCAAGTCTGTAGGGTGTATTATGTTTTGATGTAAGTTGATGAGATGAGAAAGAGATCAGCTGTTCTAAATTAAAGATTAGTTGAATATCACGAACATTGGGTGTATAATTATTATTACTATACAGTGAGTCCGTAATAACTGTACATATCTGTATGTATGTCTGTATGTACATGTGTAATTCAATATAGTTGGTATAAGCACTTCTGAAGGACCATTAGTATGATTATTAGTGTCAGAAGTACATAGGACCTACACATTGATTCCATACATAAAGATTCAATACATTCCATTCTTTTATACTTTTGGCTGTGTTTTCTCACATATGAGAAAACAAATTTTTGTAGATACAGGTTCGGGGCAGGGAAGAAATGTGGGAATAATATTAGTGATTGTATTTTGAAAGATATTTGAAAATTTTACAAGAGCAAAGAGAACTACGGCAATATTAAAAACAACATTAAGCGACTTTGAATACCCCTGTAGGTCAAACGCCCCAGCTGCCAAATGGCAAATAGGTGGATTATTAATCGTGATTTTTTTCTGAACAAAACTGCTATGGTGAAAATTAGTTTGGGGGGCCCCCGGAGGGTCGCTTCCTTTGCACCTGACGGTATTATGATCGAGTTTGACCTTATTCAAAAATTCTTTAACAAGAACACAACACACTATTTGGACAACCCTGTTGTTAAAACAGCACATCATTATATTGTTTAGGTAGAATATAGAATTTTGGCGATGACTGGGCCAAAAATACATTGATTTTGCCCTATTTTTATTGTTTTTCTCTCAAATGCTGTAATTTGATTCAATATTTTGGTCAACCCTGATAAAACTTATCCTTATTTGCTTGGCCCACATACACTACGTATTCTTAGACAGGTTTACTGCTTTTAGTAACATGAACACATTTTTAGCACTTAAAAAAAAGTTGTATATTAGCAATAATATAAAACCCAGCATTTTGGACAGCCCTTGAATGTTTTTGCATAATTATTTTTAAATTCAGTGGTTCTTCATTGTATGTATAAATAAAGCTTTAATGCGGATTATATGTCCAATCTTTAATGTTAAAGTGTATAAAACAGTAAATCGATTATTATTAATTTTGGGCACCCCTTTACAAAAGTGAAATCGCTTTTGTTTTAAAAAATTAAAAAATAATGTGTTAAATGATAATTAAAAAGAATTTTGGAATTTTGTCAAAAACTTTGACCGTTATAGCAGGTCAAAGTTTCGCAACTTTTGACTTTGGACACCCCTGGAGGTCAAACGCCCCAGCTGCCAAGTGGCAAAACAGGTGGATTATTAATCGTGATTTTTTCTGAACAAAACTGTTATAGTGGAAAATTAGTTGGGGGGGGGGGGGGGGGGGGGGGTCGCTTCCTGAGCACCTAATGGTCTAACAGGTTGCCCACTAAAAATACTTTATTATGTTTTTTATACGTGACCTTACGAAACCTTACGAGCTGAAATCATAGATAAATTTTTCAATGAAACGTTTATAAAATTATGATAGTAAAACTGAATTACTGTAGAGGACAATGGCGGGGAAGACAATTGACATGACATGAAGAACACAATAGCAATTTACATGTTTAAGTTGCGTCCTTCAAACGCAATTGTAAAACAAGGTATCACCAATTGGGCATTACAAAACTGCTGTTTCTCATCAATGGACTCAAAAGTCTAATGTTGCGAGTAGAATACCAACTAGACGTTTCATATTTAAATAATGTGAAATATTTATTTGAGTATTGAAAGTGGTGGAATACAGTGCATTGCACGTCAAAGCGAGCAAGTATTGTATTTTGCATTCTATTATATATATATGGCACAAACATGGCTTCAATCTGACAGCGAACAGTTCGTTGTATATACCAAAATAATTGACGCGATAAGCCGGCGTCCGCAGCGCGATCTATCCGCCAAAGTTTACTTATTACTAGGTTTGATACTTTAATACTAGGAAAACGCTTAAGTCCCGCCGCGTTGTTGGATGAGCGTAATTGGTGCATTGAGCTGCCATGTGTTTATCGGATTTCTGTTGTTCTGTGAAAAATTATTACTAGGTCGAAGATTTTTTTTAAATTAAATTAAATTAAATTAAAAATTTACTTTATTTTTTTATTAATCGTAATTTTTAAAAAAAGAAAAAAATCGTAAAATTGCGATTTTCATAAGAAATAATTATTCGATTGCGCTCAAATTTTACACGAATATATTAATTCATAAAATTAAGGTTCTGTGAAAAATCATCACAATAGGATAAAGCATGTAGGTGTTATAAGTCAATGAATTGTTTTAAAAAGAAAACAACTGTAAAATTTCGATTTTCATGAGAAATAATTTTTCGATGCGCTCAAATTTCACAGAATATCTTAATTTATGAAATTAAGGTTCTGTGAAAAAATCATTAAAATTGGATTAAACATGTAGGTGTTAAAGAGTCGAAGAAATTTTTTAAAAATCGAAAAAATCGTAAAAATGCGATTTTCATGATAATTTTTTTTTCGTTTGCGCTCAAAAACTTGCAGTTCTAAGTTCGAGATTTCGAAGGCCTCCATAAAATTTCATCACAATTGGAGTATCGGGTTTAGCCGGAATCGTGTTAACAAAACACACAATAATACAAACAGAAAAAAAAAAGAAAACATTCCGGATTTTTTCTCCAGTGTAGTGAAATGGAATCTTCGCTTCGCTCGCTACGCTCGCTACGCTCCATCCAAAAATCCGGTAACAGATAACCGAGACATTTATTTTTGAAGAATTAACTGCGCATCCGCTTTCCGTTGCAAGGAATGGACAACTAGTCAAAGGCGGGGCTTAGTTAGTTCCGAAAAATCCAACAGATAGCGCCGCGAACTGTGGGACAAGCTGCAACCTAAGTGTGGTTGGCGCAATGGACTTCAACGTGTTTTTACGCCCGTACGGGTGGAAAAAATCCTTGAAAAATATGTTATTTTTTAGAATGGGCTTAGCCAAAGACTATGTAGGTCAAGAAGGAAGCCAGCTGCTTTTTAGGGAAGGCTGTTGTATTGTCCTATGTTATGTCCTAGAGGATGTGTGGACTTCGGAAAACGGTGGTCATCATAGTCCCTATACCTTTGGGTTTAGAATGATTATAAACCCAAAGCCTTTACTCTAGAAAGCATTTTTTAAAGTTTAGTCTCAGGTTTAGGCCAACATAATTTATTATTCCTCAGTTCACAAGATCATATCGTAAAAAGTAGGCCTGGGTTTAACTCTAGGGGTAGGCGGAGGCCTAGGTTCTAATCCTAGGCCTACACTGGTAGGACTAGACACACCTCTTTTGCTAAGATTAGGCCTAGAAATGAACCCCTCTTTATAGTTTATACACAGTTTAGGCCTTTAACCTTGGAAGCTTTAGACCTAAACCTACCTTAAAAGCAAAATCAAGGCTATACTGTTAGTTTTACTTTTAACCCACCAATAAGCAGAGGCTAGGCCTAGGTGTTATTTTCCTTTCCATATAGGCCTACCGTAACTACTAGATGTAGGCCTACTTTTATTATCTTAGGGGTCAACTGTGTTATGTAACATAAAACTAATTATGTATAAAGCAACATTCTATTCTATTTTAGCTAGGTCTAGGCCCTACACCTAAACAAAAGTAGCCTGTCTAGTGCTTAGGCCTCTCTCTTGTGCAGAATTATAGGGCCGCGTCAAAGAGGTCTACTCATTAGCCTGCCTACTATAAGCATTAAGTTTAGAATGAAGATAGTTGGCCAGTCCGGTAAATAAAAAAATGGGTAAACACATGGGCAGGGCTCTATCTCGCAAATACTTAAGTTTGCCATGAGGAATTTGCTTGTAATCGGAATCCACGAAATGCAAAGAACATTATAGGCCTACAAGCATGGTATCACATGTTTTCGTAAAACATTTCTTATCTATCTGACTTTAACTTCCCACGTCTTATTTCTTAACTTGATATCCTTCGGAAACGAGTGTAAAGACACCCCTCCTATTTTAGCTCTTGACGAACATCGTGAAACAACACAATATTGAACCATTTCAATCCAGCAATCCAGTCTTTAATGTGGTACAGTAAGGCTGTCAGTTAAAATCGTCCCACAGTACGGCCATCTTTGATCACTTTTTTGAGTCGGACGTCAGGGGGGGGTAAGACTACTCGTCCATTAACGGGAAAAAGGGAAGTTTACACCTAAATGCCAATTTTTGGTGGTTTACGACGCGTTTTTCCACACAGAAGTAGATGTCACACACCAGTAAATTACACCTGCTTTGGGCGCCCCGAAAAAGGGGGCGCTGGTATTGTCGATTGATATAAGGCCCTTAGAAAACATTTTCCAAATGAAAGGTCTCTTAAAACAAAGGATTTCGGTGACTATCCAAAAATTTAAATTATTCTGTACCAACGAAAAGTAACAAATTCAGTCTTGGGAGTTCCCCCAAAAAGGAATTTTGAAAATTAAAGTACTTCTGTCAAAAAAGGAATGAGAGTTCCCGGGTTATTAAAAAAGGAAATCAGTTCTTTTTACGTTCCTTATACCACACTGTTTTAAAATAAAAGCAAATGGAAAAGGTTAATTTTCATTATTTTATTTGGTGGCCCCGGGCCATTAGGAGTGGCGCCATTTTCAAAAACACAAGGTCGAAAAATTTTTTTTCTATTGCAGTTTACGATACAGGTCGGGAATTCGGGATTACGAGGGGGCGAAAGGAAAACTTAAAAGGAACGTTAAATTCTTTTTAATTTTCCCACAAAATAGTATAACTTTGACGTTACAAGTTCCTGATTAAAAAGGGAACGCGTTTCTCCCAAGACTGGAAACGTTCTTAATTGTTTCTGTGTATGTCTCATCCTTACACACAAAGGTTACCAAAAATAGAAGAAAGGTATCGTAAGCCCCCCCCCCCCCCCACCCCTCCCCAGAAAGATGAACGCCGGACCTCGCCCCCCGTTAAAACCCCACGCCGAGAAAAAAAAGCATCCACAAAAAAGGGTCGCGCATCTATTTACTCTGTTCATTCATCAGGTATACGGGATATGAAAAAGCCACCCCTTTTCCCAAGGTCGAAAGTACAATCGCCTCCCTTTTGCATTTCTATACCCGCTGTATAGTTGCTTTACTAATTTTTTTTTGGTCATTTCGAAATTTACAATGCTCTAATGAAACAATGTACAAGTTGTAGTATAAAGAGGGGGTTCGCTAGTTCAACATGAAATCATTTTATGACCTTTCCAAAAACTTGTTTTGGGGTTGATAAAGACAAAAACAAACGGTATGTTAATTTGTTTAAATTTTTAATGGTTTTTTGTTGGGGATTGAAACAATGTTGAATGCAGTTTGCCTTGTGTTGCTTTATGTCTCTCTTTGGCGATTTATAATAAAAAGTAAAAACATCTTACATATACCAATTTTTTTTACATCAAGGTCTAACTTTTAACATATCGGGGTCGGGTATTGAAAAAAAAATGATCTAGTAAAATTGATCTCAATAAAAATCCACATTTTTTTGCGTTTTCGTACTCCCTTTACACATTACAATACTTTTGTCAATTTCATCTTAAATAAAAAGATGGGGAATCAAGGGAAAAAACTTCATTTTGGAATGTAAAAATATTTCTACAGTGCGTATTTTGAATTTCATTTTTTATTTTACCGATCTCAAACTTTAAAAATGCAAACATTTCCTACAATAAAAACTGAAAAATTTTATATGTGAATGCGTACTAGTTCAGCAAAAAAGACGCAAAACGCAAAATGTTTCAAACGAATGGCGGGGGGCGAAAATTTAAATAAATTCGTATTTAGAGTCTCCCCTCTACTATAAAACTGATTTCAGTAGGGGACTTTAAAACCCCAAAGCGACAAACTAACCTGTGGGGCCCCCGACCAACGACGAGTGAACATAACCAACAAAGATCGATATTTAAAATGGGAAATAAAAACCTCAGTGGAGGACAGTGCAAACCCCGGGGGATAAACGCAAGAATCAACAAGGCCGTTTCAAAAACTTTAAATTTTATATTTCCCCTCTTTGCTTGTAGGGGCTCTAAAGTCCCAAACCCCAAAGAATGATGGACTTAAGCCCAAAATAAGAAGTTAAAAAACTTCTCCCTAGGGGGGGGAATCGAACACTGGCCCTTTCTGCATTGGAAGCAAAACCACAAGCCAACGAGCCAAAACCCCTTTTGTGTTATCTCAAAAAGGTTTAGGGTCCACAACACTAAAGGGTTTTTAGTGCCCGTGCATAAGCTTAAATATTGCGACGCATTTGCCCGGGGCCGTTAATGGGGGTTTTGGGAGAGTGGGGCGTGGGAGTTGGGTTAAAACGAATACTACCCTTTAAAAATTAATAGGGCGCCATTTGTTTTTTTCACTCGTCCCGTCTGCAGGCGTTTCAAAAAAAGAAAATATAACGGGGGGCGGAAGTAAGATAAAAGAGGGGAACCCGCAAAATGTGCTTTTGAAATACTAGAAATTTATATAAAAAAGCTACCACCAAATTAATAAAACCGAAATATAAACAATGGTTTTAAAATCGGAACAAAAAAAATTTCCCAAGTTCAAACATCAAAAAATTAAAGGTCTCTCTGGGGCCTGCCAAAAAAGTAGATATCACGCTTGGGATATGAAAACCAAGTACCAAATTACCTTTACTAACAAAATATACAGTTTGGTTAAGTTTAAACTTTTTGACGCCCCTCAAAACAGTTTGGTAAAACTCCAAAATTTTTTCGGCATCTCAACCGGGGCCGTGGATAACACGTAAAAAAATTTTAGTATTCTTGTACACAACAGATCGGGTACTTGCCGGCCTAGCGAGGGTATGAAAAAAGTTCTTCACGAAAGTTTTTACAGTGATTACTTAAGTTCGTCCGGTAAATATTAAAAACGTTACCCGAAGTCCTCACAGAGTCGGTTTCCCCAAGGGACCAATCTCGATCCCGGCGGAAAGGGCGGGGAGCGATGGTACACGGGGGCACTGTCATATCGTCCCAGGGGGGGCTCCACAAGGCCCCCTTGGGTTGCGAAAAAATTAAAAACCCCAAGTCCAAAAAGTTCTGGCGAGGGGGGTGGGGTTTGCACGCGGCACAGTTTTTCCACACTTCCCAAAAATTTTTAGGTCTACAGAAAGGCCAACCCCTAACAATTTTTAAAAAACAAATAAATGGCCTTCCTGCATCGCAGTCGACCGGGGATCCACCCCAGACAACAGCCTGACCAAAAGGGACTCGCAACATTCACGTGTCCTCCCTTTAACCCGCAAAAAGCATTGATACTTTTATAGGTACTTTTTAAAAATAAAAATATTTTTGGTTGACTTTGAAAATAAACAGTACGAATACACACAGAAACAGCGTTACATGTTCAAAGGTGGAATTTTATATGAGTGGTTCATGGGGGAGGATGAAAGAGAGAGAAGAGAGAGAAAGGTAGATGGGGGCTGGGGAGGTGTGCATCTGTGGCTTGGGGCGGGGCTGGGATTTCTGTTGATTGTGATGAAAGTGATTCATGGACTGTTACAATATACCGTCTTGTATAACAGCAGCTAACCCAGGAAAAAGACCATTTAAAAAACGAAACCAAGTCAGAAACACAGGTAAAAAAGTCAACCTTAATGACTAATTTCAGTAAAAAGAAAAACATTTAGGGGGCATTAAAAATCTCTTCCCCTATTATTAACCTCTTCCCCTTCCCCCCCCCACCAACTACCCCTCAGTCCACCCACTATACAAAACAAAAGCGTTCACTTTTCAATTCACTTCATCCCTCGCCAATATTAAAAACCAGATGGCTTAATGGCAGAACAGTCCGAGGTAAACACAGTTTTTCCCCCCTTTTTTACCCTACCCCCCCCCCGTAATACCTTTTCCGTGGTCAACATTTAAAAACCCAAATGAAATTCTTGACTCGATTTAAAATTTATTCTGTGTGTCTTAAACATTTTCCTGCATACATATTTATTTAAATATTATAAATATAATCAACTGTTTTTTTTTAAAATTACAGAACTGTAGATAATGCATAATTGAAAGCAGTAGTACTGACATAAAAAAAAAAATTTTTGTCTTTGCAGAATACTTTTTCAAACTAAAAAACAATCCATGTATACAACAATCAATTTTTTCGATCTTGCGGATTCGACCGTGTTTTTCTTTTTTCCTAAATATGGTACAAGTCAAATATAGTGAACGGTTTTAAAACCCGGTTTTTTAGAAAATTAAAACTTTTTTTTTTTATAAATTTTTGATCAGGCATACGGCAAATATCGCCTTATTAAAAAATAATTTCAAACTTAAAATTGCCCAAGACCCCATTCAACGAGGTAGTTGTGTTTTTGTAACATTTTTTTAAATGGTTTTTTAGAGGCATGACTGAGAGATTTTTGTTAACAATTGTTTTTCCGGGGTTTTTTTCGTTTGGCATATTTTTACCGTTTGAAAGGGCAAACGAAAAAATACGCGGGAAGACAATTTTTAAAAAAATTTTTTTCTCTCAGCAGCCTCTAAAAAACTATTTAAAAATTCATTTTTCAAAAACACAACTAAAACTACGTTGAATGGTGTGCTTGGGCAATTAAAGATTTAAATTTTGAGGGGCGTATTGCCGTGTGCCCGATCAAAAAATTTGAAAAATTTTGTTTTTAATTTTCAAATGAGCCTTTTAAAAACCATTCACTATATTTGACTTGGTAACTATTTAGGAAAAAAAGAAAAAAGTAGCGAAAAGCCTCCGAAATTAAAAATTTTATTGATTTTCTGTCTCTCATGGTAAAGATACTCATTCAATTTAGGTACTCATGGTCTGAACTTCAAAAATCACATATTTTAAAGAACTGCATTTAACTATATTTTTTCGACTTGCTTGGTTCACAATAAGCATTGATTAAAGAAGCCTTCTTTAATCAATGCAATAAGGTTCGCGAAGCCACGAGTCATCTGGGGTCATATTTCTTTCTAAGCGGAGTAGAAGTCAAATATCTAACAGAGGCTTTTTGTATAGATTGTGATCTACAGATCCTATTTATGGTAAATAAAATGGAGCGAACAGAGGCAGAAATAGGAGGACATGAACACCGGATAAAATGGGACCAATCACAAGTGATTTAACATAAAATTTTTGCCTCTATGTTTTTCAATTTGCACTCAATTGCAACAATTTCAGTGTTTGATTCATGGTGGTATTTTGCAAAGAGTATATTCCAAATTTTCCCCATGTGTATTTTTTAAAATGTAATTATTAGTTGATACCCATGAAATCGTTCAAATCATTTTCGGCTGATGCGGTTTTGGACGTCTGTACACCGGAGGGCGTAGTTTACATTGCGCCCACCACATTGGCACAGCTGAAGTATCCATAGTGTAGTGGTTGGCAGGCCTGGGAATCAACCGACAAATCGTAATAGGCCACATCCAAGTATGTTTTTTAATACCAGCCCTCTCCACAACACAGAGGGCAATGATAGTCCACGGGGAATAGTAGAATTCTCATCCCCACGAACAATTCGTTTTCTATTCGTTTTTTTGCAAACCTCATAATTATTCGTTTGAGTGGGATGTCTATAATAAATAATTTTTTACGTTTTTCTTTTTTGGTGATTTTTTCTTTATTTTTTCCTGTTTTTTTTTTAACTTAATAGGATAGACGTTAAAATAAATAAATAAATGATGATACTAATAATCAGTCAATGCATACTTTACGATAGGTTATTCCTTCCTTTTGAATTGTATACTTTCACGACGTATTTTTTTTTTTAAGTTTTATTTTATTTGTTTATTTTATTTATTTATTTATTTATTTATTTATTTATTAAACTTCTATCCTATTCGGTTATATAACTGATTTACAAAGGAGGGCCAGAAATAAAACCAATGACATAAATGCAGGCAAAATAATGAACCTAGTTGAACAAAGTTTGAATTAGTAGGCCTAATATTACAACAAAAATGTATATTAAGTCAACAATTTTTGATAACATTTTGAAATGGTATAAAGAAGACTTTGAATATGTTTTTTTTAATAATACAAACTATTTACAATTTAAATGTCCAAAAAAATCGCTTTATTGCCAAATCCAGCAAATTTCCACAAATATTTTGGACCACTTTTTGACCTTCAATTTACATTAAAGTGTTTAAATATTGCTTTTTGCTAAGCTGTTAACAAGGATACGCGAACGTCACGTTCAGAAGATCAAAAAGTTCAAGATTTAAAATAATAAATTATCAAATTTTATTTAGTTACTATACAGACTTAGACAATATTTTCAAAATGTGCTCTGACGTCAACTAACACACGTTCTAACGTAGCATATACGTGAAACACCATGCCGTATATCCACCAAGCTGTCAAAGTAATGCCAGCATATAAATCCTGATTCTGCATTGAACCTGATTGTGTCGTCCCGAGCACAAAACATGTTCATCAGAGAAGGTCTGATTGCCAACTCATAGAGCCAGAAGACTCAAGTTTAACTCTGAATTGCAAAGAAAACCTTACATCTACGCTGCAATGCTTTTTAATTGTTAGTACTTTTCTGTGCGTTTTTCTGTGCGAAAATTGCTTTTTTGCGAAAATGCTTTTTTTATTATATGTTATTTAGTCTATTTTTTGGAAATAAATCAACTTCTAAAGGACATACGAGCATAGATCTAAGCTTAACATTCATTAGTCAGATGTTTTTTCTTTGCGAGAGTGTGTTTTAAGACTGATAACATGGTCAAGGTAGGGCTGACGAGCAGCGAGAAGTGTTTCAAAAGGTTGTGATTTGGTGTCCGACTACACATAATAGTAGATTCCAACTAAGTAAGCTTGGTGAACGTTGCTGTGTATGGCGTTGAGCACGGCGAGAGTGTGTTTTAAGACTGATAACCCTGTTCAAGGTAGGGCTGACGGAGCAGCGCGAAGTGTTTCAAAGGGTTGTGATTGGTGTCACAACTCAAAATAATGTAGATACCACTAAGTAGGCTGGGAACGTTGCTGTGTATTGCGTTGAGCACGGCGAGAGTGTGTTTTAAGACTGATCATGGTCAAGGTATGGCTAAACGAGCTCGAGAATTGTTCAAAGGTTGTGATTGGTGTCAACACTACACATAATGTAGATACCACCTAATAGCGTGGGAACGTTTGCTGTGTGATTGGCGTTGAGCAGCGCGAGCGTGTTTTTAAATCGGACTGTAACATGGTCAGGTAGGGCTTAACGAGCTGCGAGAAGTGTTTCAAGGTTTTGATTGGTGTCAACACTACACATAATGTAGATACCATAACTAAGTGCTTGGGGAACGTTGCCTGTGTTTGGGGCGTTTGAGCAGGCGAGAGTAGTGTTTTAAAGACTGATAACATGGTCAAGGTAGGGCTAACGAGCTGCGAGAAGTGTTTTCATAGGTTGGATTGGTGTCAACACTACACATAAATGTAGATACCACCTAAGTAGCGGGGGGGAAGTTGCTGTGTATTGGCGTTGAGCACGGCGAGAGGTGTGTTTTAAGACTGATAACATGGTCGACGGTAGGGCTGAGACGAGCAGCGGAAGGAAGTGTTCAAAGGTTTGATTGGTGTCAACACTACACATAATGTAGATACCAACTAGGTAGCTAGGGGAACGTTGCTGTGTATTGGCGTTGAGCACGGCGAGAGTGTGTTTTAAAGATCTGATAACATGGTCAAGGTTAGGTGCTAACGAGCTGCGAGAAGTAAATGTTTCAAAGTTGTGATTGGTGTCAACACTATACATATGTAGATTACCAAACTAGTAGCCTTGGGGAACGTTGCTTGTGTATTGCGTTGAGCACGGCGAGAGTGTGTTTTAAGAAGACTGATAACATGGTCCAAGGTAGGGCTTAACGAGCTGCGAGCAAAAGTGGGTTCAAAGGTTGTGAATTGGGTGCAACACTACACATAATGTAAGATACCAAACTAAGTAGCTTGGGGAACGTTCTGTGTATTGGCGTTGGCTACGGCGAAGAGGGTGTTTTTACTGATAACATGGTCAAGGTATGTGCTAACGAGCTGCGAAGTAAGTGTTCAAGAGGTTGTTGATTGGTGTCACACTACCACATAATGTAGCTACACTAGGTAGCTTGGGGAACGTTATGGGGCTAAAGAAAGCGTTGAGCACGGCACATAGAACGGTAGTAGATTGATAAAACACAAGCCGAGTTGGATTAACCCTGTCTTGTGTGTTTTCATGTTATAGCGGACGTGCGACGTGTTCGGGACTTCGCGGATCTAAACGACGCCCACTAATTACATCAGGGATTTTCTTTATTACGCAAGGAACACCAACCTTCCTTTCTCACATCTCTCTCTCTCCGTCCCTCTCGTCTCTCTCCTCCCTCCCGAGTCCTCTCTCCATCTCTCTCTCCTCGTTCTCGTCTCACCTACTCTCTCCTCTCATCTCCTTCTCCTCTCTCTCTCTCTCTCTTCTTTACTGCCCTGGATGGAAGATAAGGCTTCACTTAGCCTTAATCCGCGCTTATTAAAGACGTCAATCACAATCAATCAATCAATCAATCAATCAATCAATCAATCAATCAATCAATCAATCATCAATCTCGCTCTCTTCTCTCTCTCTCTCTCTCTCTCCTCTCATCTCTCAGTCTCTCAGTAATGATTCAATGTATTATTATCACTATTTTATGTGTTTCCTGTACTGTACGTGATGAATGTTGTATATAAAAGGAAGTTGTTGGATGGAAAGAAGGCGTAACAGGCAACAATTAATATCCCGAACACACAGCATAAAGAAACGAA